>JAJPUD010014008.1:0-31924 GCA_023553655.1 Myrmecobius fasciatus | reverse complement strand
ATATATATATATATATATATATATATATATATATATATATACAGACAAATACATATGCATATTATGTTGACATAATTACCCAGAGTTCTGGCTAACTAATACTCAATTTATTAATTAGGCTAGCGGGTCATTAATAAACCGATGTGCAGTGATTTCTCTTAGGAACCATAAACCCCAACCAAGGGAGACCCTGAAATGCCTTAAGTACCTTCTGAAAGGGGATGCTCCTGGCAAGAGAAAATCAACCCTGATTGGCGGACATCTGACGAGGAAATAAGCTAAAAGTCTTCAGCTCCTCCTGCTGAGAAGTGGCAAGCTGGAGAGGGGACTCCCTCTCCCTCCAGACCTCTGGCTGGCTAGTTTCTCCTTCAGGAGTTGGGTCATCCTGAACTGTAAAGGAGGGGACCAAGGTCAGGGATTGCTTCCCTCAGGGAAAGGACTTGCCCACATTGGAGTCTGTTTATAATCTATAAACAGAAATTAGGTCTCCTAGTTGCTTGGGGTCCCACCCAAAATGGCTAAGCACGTTCCTCAAGGATTAGGAATATCTCATCAGTCAGCCATGCCCTTCAGAGACCCGACAGACTTTAAGAGGAGTTGGGCCTTTACAGAAATAGAAAGGAAAAAAAGGCAGATCAAAATGAATAATATAATAGCATAATACTAATTCTCTTAGGAGGGCAGGAAAGGAACAGAATAAGCACTTATTAACTACCTACTATATACTGAGCACTGTGCAAAGGACTTTATCAATATCTCATTTGATCTTCCCAACAAATTCATGAGGGAGGTGCTATTCCTATCCCATTTTATAGTTGAGCTAACAGGTAAAATGACTACTACAAGGTATCTGAGGCTGGTTTTCAAGTCTAGCCCAGCACTCTATGCACTCTACTATCTCTACTTCTGTAAACAGAAGGTTAATTTCAGAGTAAAGGATTAGGAGAAGGCTTTCTGTGCACAGTGGGATTGTAGCTGGCACCGAAAGGAGGCCAGAGAGCTCAGTAGGTGGAGCAGAGGAGGGAGAGCATGGGCGAGGACCAGAAAAAAATGCCTGGAGCTGAGAGACCAGCCAGGAGGTCAGTGCCTTTGGATCCAAGAGTATGTGGTGGGGAGAGAGGTGTGAAAAGATTGGAAAGGAAGAAGGAAACCAATTATGAAGGGCTCTGAAGGCCAAGCAGAGCTTTCTGCATTTGCTCCTGGAGGCCATAGGGAGCCATTTGAGTTTATTGAGTGAGGGAGACCAGGATCGGACCCAAGCTACAGGAAAATCCCTTTGGTGGCTGAATGAGAAATGGACCAGAGGAAAATGGACTTTTCTTGAGGCAGGCGGACTCCCCAGTAGCTATTATAATAGTCTAGATGTGAGGCGATAAGGGTCGGCCCCAGAGTGCCAGTGTCAGAAGAGAGAAGGAGGCGGGTTTGAGCTGATAGATAGAAAGACCCTGGACATGGCGGGGTGAGAGGTAGTGAAGCGTCCAGAAAGAGTGGAGGACCTGGAGGATTGGTGGTGGGGGGGCGGCGCCCATGCCAGTAGCAGGAGGGGAGGGACTGCGGTAAAAACGATGGGTTTGGTTTTGGACACGTTGAGCTTAAGATACCTACTGGACGCCCAGTCTCAAGATTCCTAATAGGCAGATGGAGAGGTGAGACCGTAGGCCAGGAGAGAGGTCCAGGCTGAATAAATGGTCTGAGAATCATTGAGATTGATAACCAAATCCAAAGGAAGCCATGAGAGGCCGGGAGCAAGTGGCTACGGGGAGAAGTGAAGGGGTCCAGGACATAGCCCTGGGGGATGTGGATGGAAATCCAGCAGAGGACGATGGCAAAGCAAGTAGACTGTTGGAGAAGAGGAGAAACAGAACAAAAAGAGCGACCCGTTAACCTGGAGGGGAGAGAGCGCTCGGGAGAAGAGGGATCACTGGGCTTTGGAGAGACCGAGAAGCACGAGGGCCGAGGAAAGGCCGTTAGATGTGGCGATTAAGAGATCAGGGCCAGCTTTGGACAGAGCCGTTCAGTTGAGTGATGGGGTTGGGAGCCAGACTGCACAGAGTTAAGGAGGGAGTGGGAGGAAAGGAAATGGAGCTATCGATTGTGGACAGCCCGCTCCAAGGTTTATCTGTGAAAGGAGAAGAGATGGAGGGCGTTAGCCCCCAGAGACAGTCAGACCAAGTGAGGGTTTTTAAAGATGGCAAAGACATGGGCATGTTTATGGGGAGGGGGAGCCGGGACACAGGGGAGACCGAGGATGAATGAATGAGGGCACACTCGAGGGTGCCCGTGGTGGGGCCAATTTGGGCCCAGAGATGGGCCCCCTCCTCGTGTGAGATGAGGATGATGGAGGAGGTTGGAGCAAGATGTCTGATGGATGAGAGAAGGGAAGAAGGAGCTCCTGGTGAACAGCCCTCACAAGGACAAATACAGGGCTTCACTGGGAGGGAGGGGCGAGGGCGGCTCCTATGGAGAACGGGAAAGCAGATCCCTCAGGGAAGTGGGAAAGGATGCTGGGAGGGCCCACCTGAGATTAGGTAACATAAATCTGAAGTGGCCGGGGGTCTGGCTTTGGGATTTCCTCCAGCCCCATTTAGCAGCGGGCAAATAGGAACAAAAAGCAGCAGAGGGTGGGAGCAGTCCAAGAGAGGGGCTCGGCTGGCCGGACTAAGGACAGAGAGCCGGACTGGCCTGCCCAGGGGCCAGGACTGGGAAGAGAAGACAGACTTAGAAGGGAAGTCAGAGGTAACGGCCTGGAGGGCAATATGGGGAGAGGTCACCGGGGCCAGAGGAAGAAGGGGCATTACAGCAGGTCACTTAGGAGCAGAAGCCCTGTGGGGGATGGCCCTGCCTCTCAGGTCCTACAAGGGCTTCTGGGATGGTCATTTCTTTTGTCTGAAAGCTCTGCAGCTTCTCCTCCCCTCATCGACCTCCCAGAAGCCCTTGTAGGACCTGAGAGGCAGGGCCATCCCCCACAGGGCTTCTGGGAGGTCGATGAGGGGAGGAGAAGCTGCAGAGCTTTCAGACAAAAGAAATGACCATCCCAGAAGGGCTCAGACGTGAGGCCCAATGGACGCGAGATTTCTTTCCGAGCTGGGAGGAAGGCTCCGTGGGTCCGCGGGCACCACTGCAGGTCCTTGACAAGCTGTCACGGGGAAAGGGATTAGACGCATTCAGCTTGGCCCCAGAGGGCAGCACCAGGAGTGGTGAGAGGACGACTATGGCTTGTTGTAAAGAAAAAGGTCTTTTCTGACGATCGGGAATATCGGGACGGTTTCAGGCAGAGTGGACAGCCAGCTGCCGATAGGGAAGGGGAAGGTGCAGCTCCAGCCAGCCCTTCTAGGCTTCTCCCGCGTGCCATGTTCCAGCCAACTTTCTGTTCTCCCCAAGATGCTCCATCTCCCACCTCCATCCATCTGCAAAGACTCCCATTGCTGGGATGGCCTGCCTTCTCCCCCGGGCCTCCGCTGCCCTCTAGCTTCTTCCAACGGCCTGCCCAAATGCCCCCTCCACCACCTAGTTACATTAAGAGAGCTCAAAGGGGAGGTGCTGGTCTCATCGCACTTTGACCATCCAGTTCTGGGTGCCAAATTCTAGGAAGGGCATGAGGAGATGGAGAATATCTAGAAAGGGAAGGCAGCGGGGCTGGTGAAAGGCTAGAGGCCAGGACATATGAGAAATGGCTGAAGCAGGAGATGGTTAGCCTGGAGGAGAAAAGGCTGGCGCTGCCCCAGAGCAAGGGGAGAGCTGGCTGCCTTGCCTCCAGGGAACTGCAAATCTAAGTTAGAGACTGACTTTTCAGGACCTGAAGGCCCATTTCTTCAAGACCGCCATCATCAGTTACCAAGAACTGAAAATGATCACCTTAGAGCCAGAGACAAGCAGGGGCGGGTGGGAACAGGAGGCAATGTGGAGGCCACTCAGAACTCTAGGGAGAACCAGGGGATTCCATCTAGAAAGAGGGAGGATCTGGCTAGGTGGCTAAGGCAGGGTGACAAATCAAGACCTCAAGAGGTAAGGAAGCCTTTCATCTGGCTCCTGGAGTGGTCTCCCTCTGTTGAGCTCACAGGAGGACATAGCCAAGAGATCAGGAACACGGAGATGGGGAACCTGCATGTGGGTCATTGTAGGAAAGGTCCCAGTGGCTGGAGGTGCAGGTCAGCCTGAGCACACAGAAAAGGCCTTGTTCTTGTGGGCCCCAGGCAGCAGAACCAGAATAACAAATCCCAGAGAGGCACACAGAGGCTCAGCATTAGCAAAACTTTCCTAATAGCCTGAGCTGTCCCAAAGTGGATGGACTGAGCCACTGAAAGAGAAGGTGAGCTGGGAGCTCTTCAGACAGGGGTTGGATATCGTGACGTTGTAGAGGGCATTCAGATTGAGGGGACTCGAGGGCCTGTCACTCACATCAATGAAACTCCAGATCTAATCCGCCAAGGTGCCAGAGGTCACCTCCAGAAAGAGCAGGCTCTGTGGCTTAACTCTAGGAAAGGCTGAACTCTCCTCAGTCCTCAAGAAGCTGCCATCAAACATGACACCTTGGGGTCAGAATCCAAGGTGTCCTATCTATGGTTTCCCCAACTCTTTCAATCCCTTCATTATCAAGATTCTCATGGATGGAGGGTGTGGATATGAAGGGATTCTAATGTGATGATATCAAAGAAAAAGACATTAAGGGATGGAAAAAGGATTGTACGGGGAGAAGAGGAAAAGGAAGGTAAAATGGGACAAATTAGATCACATGAAGAGGTACAAAAGACCTATGACAATAGAGGGAAAGAAGAGAGGGGGATAAACATTGTCTGAAGCTTAATCTCATCAGTTTTGGCTCAAAGAGGGAATAACAATTTATCTTACCCTATGAGGAAATAGGAGGAGAAAGGGTAAAGAAAAGGGAGGGGCTAGATAGAAGAAAAGGGAAAGAGAAGGGAAGATGGGTGATGAAGGGAAGGTAGGTAGTGGGAAGGGTGGGTAAGAAATAAAATACTTTTAAGGAGGGGCAGGGTGGAAAGAGGGAACAAAAGTATACACAGGGGAGAAAATAGGATGGAGGGAAATATAAGAGCTGGTAATTATAACTGTGAAGGTGAATGGGATGAACTTTCCCATAAAATGGAAGAGAATAGCAGAGTAGATTAAAAAACAGAATTCTACAATGTTGTTTACAAGAAACACATATGAAATAGAGAGATACAGGGGCAGCTAGGTAGTACAGCGAATACAGCACCAGTCCTGAAATCAGGAGGACCTGAGTTCAAATGTGACCTCAGAAACTTAACATTTCCTAGCTGTGTGACCCTAGGCAAGTCACTTAACCCCAATTGCCTTAGCAAAAAAAAAAAAGAAGTATAAAGAGATACATACAGAATAAAGGTAAAAGGCTGGAGAAGAGTTTATTATGCTTCATCAAAGCAAAAAAAAAGAAGGGGTAGCAGTTATGATCTCAGATAAAACAAAAATAAAAATAGAGCTACTTAAAAGAAATAAGAAAGGAAACTACATCTTATTAAAGGGTACTATAGACAATGAAGTAATACCAATACTAAATTTATATGCACCAAGTGGTAAAGCATCCACGTTCTTAAGAGAAGTTAAGGAAAAACTAGATAGCAAAATTGTATTGCCCCTGTCAGAATTAGATAAATCTAACCACGAAATAAAGAAAAAAACTATAGAATCCTAGAAAACTTAGATATGATAGATCTCTGGAGAAAAGTGAACAGAGATAGAAAAGAAAACACCTTTTTCTCAGCAATACATGCCTACCCAAAAACTGACCATGCATTAGGGCATAAAAAAATCTCACAATCAAATACAGAAAGTCAGAAATAGTAGATGCTTCCTTTTCAGACCACAATGCAATAAAAATTATATTCAATGAGGGGCCAGGGAAAGATGGACTAAAAACCAATTAAAAATTAAATAATCTAATTCTAAAGAATGAGTGGATCAAACAACAAATCATAGAAGAGTCTCAGGCCCCTGAGCAGCCCTGCCTGGGGACTAGTTCTGGGCCTAAAACTGGGTGCTCTGGTATGAATAAAGGTCCTGAACAGAGGGTAATATGAAAACAATTAACCAATCCTCTTCTTCGGGTCTGGCCCTTCAAACATTACCAAAAAGATCCCAAATCTCACCATCTTTTCTACAAGAACAGTATGGTCACAGAGCTGGACAGAATAACATTCACATATGAACCTGTACAAAATGCATGCATCATACACACTAGGTCATCTTGAAGAGGGGCAAGGAGGGAGGAAATTAAGAAGGGCCTTCTGGAGGAGGTGGTCTTTATGCTGATCCTTGATGGAAAGAGTCTAAGAAGTGATGGGGAGGGAGGGCAAAGGCTTGACTTTTGTCATACCCATCTTGGGTATCGGGGCAGAGACTGGAACCTCATTTTCCTTTTGTCATGTCCGGTGCTCTTTTCTCCATTCCAAGAGGCTTGTCTCTGATATCTGCCCAAAGCCATGGCTTGGAATCTCTGTTCTGTTTAAACTTTCCACAAAACATCTGAGGCTCTTCCATCCACACTTAGTATCCTGGGCCCTCCCACCAGAGAGAAGTCCCATAAATCTGTTGCAAGGAAAGAAGAGACAACCCTCCGATGGAACTGGTTCCACCCATCCAGGTTCCATGCCAGGGGCTCTTCAAAGACTGCCAAGAGCTGTAATGCTTCTGGGTCCAGGCCTAAGGAGAGGGTCCATAGCATACTCTAGAGCTTGGTGTTTTTCCAAATTAGAGGTAGTAATCCATAAAAGGATTAACTCATTATATATAGTCACAGATACAGAGCTAGAACTCAAGTCCTTGGACTTCAAATCCACTTTTTCATCTCCTTTTCTAGCCCAAGTTATAGGCTAGAGTTAGAGAATCAGAATTCTTACAGGAGCTTCAGCCACAGCTACTGAAGACCCCGAACAGAAAGGTCTGGCCGCCCGAGGCCTTGGTCCTGTCAAACAATTCAACAACAGAGACAGACGTCCACGGATCGCCATCTGGTTCTATACCCTAAAGACCACGAGAGTGTTCCCTCTGACTTGCATCTGAAACCTTCCCGATGGGCTGTCTCCCCTATCAGGAGTGAGTTGCTTTGCACATAGAACTCAGTTTTAAACTATTAGTTTATAGAATGCTAAATCAGGGAGTGGTGGGGGAAAGGGGGCTAAACACTAGTAGAAGCAGTGTGGCTCAGTGGCTAGAGCCCCAGTCTCAGGACAAGGGGCAGCCATGTGATCATGGCCAAATCACTCAACCACCTTTTGCCATTTCTTTGCAAGTAGAAACCTCTCCAGCAGCTCCTTCATAGGACTGTTAGGAAGCTCAAATGAGATAAAGGATGGAGAAAACCATATAAATGCTCATTATTACTATGTAGTCTGACTTCATTTTATAAAAGAGAAAACTCAAGAAAGGGAAAGTGACTTGCAAAAACAATCAGAGGCTGACTTTCTCTTGACTTTCTCTTGTTTTTGTATCTCTGCATCTCTATATAGTAGGCACTTAATAAATAAATCTATTGTTAATTAGCAGCTGAGTGAGTAGTTGATGGACTAATTGATTTTTTTCCTATACCAAGATCTTATCTTTGGCTATCGAAATCCGACCTAACTTTATTTAAAGTTTCTTCCTGTTAGGATTGAGAAGGAGAAAGAAAAACAGACAGCTTTATGGAGGAAAAACTCATCTGAGCTTAGAGAAAAGTCATCAAGTTATTCTCTTGACTGTTGTCTGGCATGGTGCTGTGAGATCTGGCCCCTGGGTGTTTGGGATCAGGGTGTGAACAGTTGTTGAGCAAATGAGACAGAATGGGAGCTTAGAGAGAGAGACAGAGAAAAAAGATCTACAGAGAAAATGGCAACCAAAACATTAGAGAGGAGCACCGGGGGAATGATTAGAGAGCTGGCTTTAAAAATCAGGAATATCTAGGTCTGAGGTCTGCTTCTGACACAGGCTGACCTGTGTGACTCTGGACAAGTCACTTGAACTCTCTCTACTGAAGGGAAGGCTCTAAGATTATAAATTTGTAAAGAAAGCGTCGACCTGTGTTACTACAGAAGTTCCCTATGCCGATGAGATCATGGCTCTATCCCCATCCTAGCCAAAATATACAGGAAACCGACAAAAATATCTAAGATCAAGAACTCTAGATAAATAATCAAAGGATGTGAACAAATCATTTTCAAAAGAATGTCAAGCTATCAATTTCCACTTAAAAACATGCTCCACCTCATCGGCAGTAAGAGAAATGGAAATTAAAACAACTGAGGTTTCACTATTGGCAAACGAGACAAAAGATTTTTGGAGGGGCTGTGGAAAGGCAGGCACGCTGATGCATTGTTGATGGAGCTGCGCAGAAGCCCAATCATTCTGAATAGCATTTTGGAATGATAAAACACAAAACTAAATTGATCATAGCCTCTGACCCAGTGATTTTAGCATTGGGCATACATCCAAAGGAAATTATAGAAAGCAAAAGTCCTGGATACCAAATATTCATAACCTTTAAAAAGTTTTTTTTTTTTATTTTTTGCCTTTCGGTGCATCCCCCGAGCTCAGTACAATGTTTACAACATAGTAAGTCCCAATAAATGTTCAATGATCCATTAATTTCAGCACTCAGAAATAAGATGTCATCAACTGACAAATGGTCTAAAAAACTTATAGAATATGAATATAATGGCATATTATGATGTAATAAGCTGGATAATTTAAGGTTTATAAAGTGTTTTATGTAGATGATTTTATTGGAGTCTCACAACTCTGTGAAGTAGATACATTTTACAGAAGGGTAGCTAGGAGACGCCATAGTGCTTCCAGCCTGGAATTAAAAAGCCTCATCTTCCCGAGTTCAAATCCAGCCTCAGACACTAATTGTGTGGCCCCGGATAAGTCACTTAACCCTTTTTTGCCTCAGTTTCCTCATCTGTAAAATGAACTACTGAAAGAAATGGCCAGCCCCTCCAGTTTCTCTCCCAAATGGGGTCATGACCGAAACAATGGAACAGCATTTTACAAATGAGAAAATGTGGTGTAAAGACAGATGACTTGCCCAGGATCCCATAGCTAGGCAGTCCCACCCATGATGATGGAGTAACTCAGAGAAACCTGAGAAAGATGGTATGAACTGGTACCAAAGTCAAAAGGAGGAAAGCAAGGAACATTTTGACATGCACCCTAGCAAGAAGAAGCCAGCATGGACCAAGAGAAGAATATGGATGGCGGCTACGGCGACAAAACTGACGAGATGGCTAAAATAAAGATCCCCAAGGACAGAGAGGAAAGCGTGTGCTGAACCAAGAGGGCAGGAGCTTATATACATTGTCAGATGAAGTCACTCTCTTTGATGCTTTTACTCAAGTGTTTTTCTTGGTCACGATGAGGATTCAGTGGAAGGATAACTGAACGTCTCGGAAAAAAAAGCAGCAATCATGGAGCCAGTCTAGCTACAACCTGAACAGGACATGTCCAATTAACCACATCACTTTTCAGACTAAGAACATGGGAATATTACAGATGTTCCCTTAGGTCTTCACAGAGCATTTGGAACAGAATTTCATGTGATATTCACAGCAAAATGCTAGTATAGGGCAGATGGTAATAAAGCTTCCTTGAATTCAAAAACATCTGGATTGGCAAGCAAACAATGGGGGATAAATGTAAAGTTTTAGACTCTGGATCAAAAAATCAATCTTGTGGGGCAGCTAGGTGGTACAGTGGATAGAGTACCAGCCCTGAAGTCAGGAGGACCTGAGTTCAAATCTGGCCTCAGACACTTAGCACTTGCCTAGCAAATCACTTACCCCCAATTGCCTCAGCAAAAAAAATATTTTTTTTTATATCAATCTTAAGAGAAGAAGATTGGACTAATTTGGCTAGGCAAGAGATTTGATTGAACCACATGGCCAGCGTGAATCACTAACTGGAAAGGCTGAAGAGAGAAGGGTCTAAGACAAGGGAGGCATTCTCTGCCCTCCCCAGAACACATGTAAAATTCCAGGCCTGGATGGCTTTCACTAAGCCAGAGAATCCAGGCCCGGATTCATATCCCATTAAAGGAAGCAATGAAAGGAAGGGGCGCGTTTAACTTGGGGAGAAGTAAGAACTTGGCGGCTGCCTCCAGTAATATGAAAGGCCGCCACATGGAAGAGAGATTGAGCCTGCTCCGTGTGGGCAGAAGCAGTTGAGAAGAGGCAGATTTCGGCTTAACACAAGAAAGGCCTTCGAAAGAAGGAGGGACTTCCAAGAGGTCCTCAGAAATGGAATGGAGTACCTCACAAGGAAATCAATTCTCCTTCTACGGTGGCCTTCAATCCCCCCCCCCAAAAAAAAAGATCACTTTGGGTGTCTGTTGGAGAGAGAAGGAAGTGAGGTAGAGGCCGGACTTCTAAGGTCCCTCCCAACTCTGGCAATCTGTGACTTAGCCCAGCTTTGGCCAGTTGCTGAGAATACTATCTAACCCCACTGGTTTTTGTCACCCTACAGAATCTGACTCGATTGGCAGCTGGGGCAAGAGAAGGGGGGCTTCAGACAGCCATGTCTTGGATAACATCCCCTTCTCCCAGGAGGCTCTCTCTACTGGGCCCTGTGACTTGTCCCACAGGGCTGGGAAGCCTCCAAAGCTCACCAAACAACAGGGCCACCAGCTCAGTGCACTAAGTTTGCTGCCTCTGAGTCAGCTGTTTAGGAGCCCCTGAGATGCAAGCGTGACTTGGGCCATCCCTGCACTATCCATCATCCTGGATATAAGACATACCCAGTGCCCGTTGATGCGATAAATAGCCTCTACTACATCTGTTCCCCTTGACCTTCTCCAGAGTTGGCCGTTAGGTTGACGTGATCACACAGAATTGTGCAGATCATTCTTTCCATAAAGCACCGGGGAAGGCAGGCTTCCTGCCTCCCCTCCCTCCCGGCCCACGAGTCCAATGGAGAGTTTATTATGCGCGTCAGGAGATGGGGGCACAGCCCACCTGGCAGGGGAGGAGGCGTGCAGGTGCGGCTTTGCCCAAAGCCAAGCCCATCATCCCTTGCAAAGCTTCCCCAGCTGGCTTGCAATTCCCCTGGGCTACTTGGAAGGTACCAGGCTACTGGAATTCCCCAAAGAGTGGGTGAATGAGACCAGCCCTGGCCTGCAGTGGTAGAACAACACTGAATAGGGGTCATGGGGAGGTTCCTTGGGGGGGGGGGGGGCAAAGACTGTGTGGAAGGAGAGAATGCTCGGTGTCTTAGGTCCTAACAAATAACCTCCTCAGACCCCAGCACAGTCTGGCTCCCTCCAGTCAAATTTGATCAGCTGAGCAGACTTCCACTCCCCAAGGTAGGGCACTTGGGGCAAGAAAGGAGAATCAGTGGGCACCATGATCAGAAGGAAACAGATAGGGGCAGCTAGGTGGCACAGTGGATAGAGCACCAGCCCTGAAGTCAGGAAGACCTGAGTTCAAATCTGGCCTCCAACACTTAACGCGTCCTAGCTGTGTGACCTTGGGCAAGTCACTTAGCCCCAACTGCCTCAATAACAACAAAAAAAAAAAAAAAAAGAAGAAGAAGGAGGAGGAGGAGGAGGAGGAAACAGCACCATGACAGGTCTAGTCCCTCCTAATAATTAAAGAAACCCATTTAGAGCTGGAAGGAATATCATCTGGTACATCTTCCTGACTTTATGGAGGAGGAAAATGAGACCAGGGAGGTAAATGACTTGACTAAAATATAGCTCCTCATGAAATTTAGCTGGGAACTATTTAATCCAATCCAATTCAACTCAGGAAGTACCTCCTACACGGGCAGAGAAAGGTGTGGATGATCAGGAGGAACATAGCAAGACTTTTCCCAGCTCTTTGGAAACTGTCAGGGAAGGACGTTCTTCCCAGGGGACCGGCAGAAGTCGGACTGACGATTCAAGGACTGGGGAAGCCTACCTTAGCACTGCAAGCAAGGGCTTTCCACTGGACCCTGGAAGGTTCACTCCTCCAGGGAAACCAAAGCAGGTCAAAAAGCAATCCATCCTCCCTCCCACCCTCACCTGCCTCTTCCATGAGCCAACTGAGCCCAGAAGGCTTTCTGAATTTTGAGACTCAGTTATTTATTTTGGAGACCCAAAGCCTGGGACCCTGGGCAAGCTACTTTATCTCTGTCTGCTTTAACTGTAAAACGGGGAAAATAATAACATCTACCTCCAGGGGCTGTGAGGCTCAAATGAGAAAATATCTGGAAAGTGCTTAGCACAATGCCTGGCACTTAGCAAGTCCTTGATAAATGCTTCTTTCCTACCTTCCTCCCTCTCACATCCTTTCTCTCTTCTCTTCCACCTTTCTCTCCTCCCATCTTTTTCCCTTTCCTTCCCTCTCCCCTCCCACTTTTCTTTTCTCCTCCATTCCTCTTATACTTCCTTCTTCCCTTTCATATTCCTTCCTTTTTTACTCCCTTACTCTCTTCTTTCCTTTTCTCTTCCCTCCCACTTTTCTTTCTTCTCTTCTCCCTCTTTTTCCTCCCCTTCTCCCTCCCCCTTTTCTTTCTTCCCTCTTTCCTTCCATCTTTTTCTCTCTCATCACTCCCTTTTTTTCCTTCCCTCCTCTCTTACACCTTTTCTCTCCCTTCTTCATTCCTTCTTTCCTTTCTTTCTTCCTCCCACCTCTTTCCTCCTTCCTTTCTTTGTTTCCCTCCTCCCTTCCACCTTTCTTTCTTTTCTCTTCTCTCCCTTTTTCCCTTCCTTCCTCCCTCTCACATGCCTTCATTTTTCCTCCCTTTCTCTTTTTCCTTTTCTCTTCCCTCTTCCTTTTCCTTCTTCCCTTCTTTCCTTCCCTCCCTCCTCCCTTCCTTTCCTCCTACTCTGCCTCTTGATCACTTCCATTCTACATAAGACACAGATGGATGGGGAAGCTGCTCACTCTCTGTTAGATCCACAGTCTGACAGGATTCCATCTGAACTTGTCCCCATGCTATCGATCAATCCATAATCGGGGGGTTCATTTTACCACCCACTGAATCGTCCCCACCCACCATCAGGGGCTTTCCTCAGGCCCCCGCCTGCCCAAATAGTCCTGTTATGGAAGCCTCGATGACCCCAGCTGGGCAATCCAAGCTCTGCCTTCCATGTCGCCTTTCCCCAAGCTTCTCCCAATGATTGTATGGGGAGCCTCCAGGGGGCTTTCGGGGTCCACTCAGCAGCAAGATAGCAGATTACTTTCTACATTTGGCTTCCCAAGGGAACGAGCTCATTAATGTTTCCTAAAGTGGACAGCTACAAATTGGGCCCATTTTCTCACCGCAGGGAACTCTGATCATGGTGCCTCTGGGAGGGGCCCTTCCTTCCCCTTCAGAGCTAGATTTGGTGTTGGCTGGAAGGCTAAGTGAAAGAGTCTCACTCCCCATTGGGTGGCTCTAAATCAGCCTGACCCCAACAGAAATAAATTCAAGGACTGCTCCCCATCACCATAAGCACAACAAACATTTATGAGGAGCCTACTATGTGCAAAGTACTTTCTACAATATCGGTTGCTATTTAAAGGTTCTAGGCCATGAGGGAACTGGAAGTAGAAAGAAGGAAGTTTTGGAGGGTTTGGTTTTTTTTTCTGTAGTTTCACCATTTTGATACTTTGAAAAATCCTCAGTGTCATCACAATGGAGGCATCTAGGTGAAAGAGTGGAGAGTGTTGGACTTGGAATGAGGGAGAGCTGAATTCGAATTCTACCTGAGACACTCACTAGCTGCATAATTTCAATGTCAGACTCAGTTACTTCATTTGTAAAATGAGGGTAATAACAGGACTGGGCTCCAAGGGTTGGTGTGAAGGTCAGAGGAAATAGTGTAAAAGGCTATAGAAATGTTGGTGATTTTTATTATAGGAAGGCGGAAAGAGCCCAAGTTTATAGGGAGGAGAGTCGGATTCAAAGCCTCACTCGCTGTGTGATCTTGGGTGGGTCACCTACCTCCGCTGAGCCTCTGAGTGACAATCCCTCACAAGTGCTCTCAGTTCAAGGACCGTCAGAAGGGAGCCTTAAAGGTAACAGGGATAAGGAGGATTTCAGGGATTATAGGGAAGAAAAGCCCTCTACCAATGCTGATTGGCACCTTCTCTGCTGAAGTAATTCATACAGCCACTAGGGGACACAGGTGGTAGGACTTGAACCTAGATCATCCTGCCTTTAAAGTGCTCTACTCCTATCTATTGTGATTTTCCCTCAGTTTCCCTTTCCCTGCATCCCCCTGCCTACTCTGTCTGGACCCAGAGCTCCAGCCCAGTCAAGCTAGGACAGGAGCTGGCTAGTGCGGCAAGGGCACAAAAGAGTGCTAAGTGGCCATGGGAAGATCTGAACTCAGACCCTGGGTTCAAGTCTCAGCTACAGCCTTCCTTCCCTTCGGAATGATGCCCAATCTCTCCCGTGTGTTTGCCTGTGGGCTCCTTCCTTCCTCTCCGAGGGCAGGAGCTGTCACTGGCCTCTCTCTGTGTCCCTGGCCACACTCCCACTATCCATCTGAACCCGGATCCTCTCCTCCGGATTGCTCAGGCAACCTTCCCTGCCCGCCATAGCTCGCCGCAGGCCGGCCGTTTGCCAATAAATCAAACCTAATTCGAGACACACAAGCGGGCATTGCAAGTGCCCTGTGGCAAAGGGTTCCACCACGGAAACTGCAAGCCTTATTTACCTGCTTGCAAGACTGGAGTTTTATAAATCCCATCTCCTGAAGGGCCGCACACCTACAACTGCCACGAGCCGGCTCCCGCACCCCGTCCCTTCCCAAATCCGCTCCCCTCCCTTTTCCTCCCCTTCTCAAGCTCTTCTTCCCTTCCCATGGGCTGCCCGTTGCTCCAAGGGCAGGATGGTCCGGCTCCTATCTCAGGAGCTGGACACAATGGTCTGGGACACCATCCCTTCTCACCTCCAGCTCACAGCTTCCTTCAAACCAAATCCTAAGTCATTCAGACACATTGGGTGGAGCAGGGCAAGAGCACTGAGCCTGGAATCAGGGAGATCCAAGTTCAAATCTGGCCTCAGATGCTGTGGGCAAGACACTCTGCCTCAGTTTCTCCAAAAGAAACATAGAAATAGGGGCAGCTAGGTGGAACTATAGTGGATAGAGCACCAGTCCTGAAGTCAGGAGGACCTGAGTTCAAATCTGGTCTCAGACATTTAACATTCCCTAGCTGTGTGACCCTGGGCAAGTCACTTAACTTCAATTGCCTCAGCAAAAAGCAAAAAAAGAAAGAAAGAAACATAGGGATAATAATAAGATCTACTTTCCAGGGTTGCTAAGGTGCTATATGAGTGCTCACTATAATATATATATATATATATATGTATGTAAATATATAAAATAATTATCAGCAGCCTCTACCTCTTGAAATTATTCCGTATTTTACTTATCTGCAAACAGTAGAACATAGCCTCGAGGACGAGACTTTCAGTTTTTAGCCTCCAATATTTAGCACAGGGCCTGAGACACAGAAGACACTAAAAGGAGGCGATTTTTGTAAAGCACAAAACTGTAAAAGTTTAAATAAATGCTAATTAGTGTCATTATTGCTGTTGCTGCCAAGTCATTTCTTGTGTGACCCCATTTGGGGTTTTCTCGGCAGAGATACCGAAGGGATTTCCTTCTCCAGCCCATTTTACAGATGAGGAAACAGAGGCAAACAGGATGAAGTGTCCAGGGTCACACAGCTGGTAAATGTCAGAGGCGAGATTTGAACTCAGGAGAATACAAGCCAAGATCTCCAACCACTGCACCATCTAGCTGCCCCATATTATTATTATTATTATTAGACTCCCCAAAATCCTTAATCAAACTGGATTGAGGAATCCAACGGGGATTGGTTTATTTTTTGGAGGCTCCTTAGACTGACAGTGACTTCTTCCCTTCTCAAAGAGCGGAAAACCACGGGAAGCCCCTCCTGGTGACCCCCACTTTGGCCACGAGCTGTGGGGGCCTCTGATTTCTAATCTGTCGGGTTGATGATTTTTTTCGTGGGAGATCAAGGTCTGCTGGGAGCTTTTTGTGTTTCCAGCATGGTTGAACTCTTCCCTTTCAAAATATTTTCCCTTCTTCCTGAAATCCTAATTAGGGCATTCATGCCATCTGAATGTAATTGCGGCACTTTGCATTTTATGGAGATAATGAAAGTGCTGGCAGAGTGAGTTGGGTGCTGGTGCTCCCTGGGCGATGCCAGCGGGCTGGCAGTCGGGATCCCCGTCCTCCGGAGAGGATCCGGACGGGGAGACCAGAAGACGCCGGGAGGGAGGCAGGATGCCAGTGGCCCACAAAGCCCTGGATGGGTGAGATGCGCTGGGACTCACATGACAGAAGGTGAGGAGGGATGACGGGGATGACGGGCTGGCCCTGGAAGGGATGCGCCAGGTGCTCCAGGGAGCACCTCCCACCGGTACTGGACCGCGGAGTGATCGCTTCATCAGCACTCATCCAGTGGGACCCTGAGAGCGCCACGGGGGCCACTCCGAGAGCAAGCGGCCCTTTGTGGGGGGGACACAGGCAGGACGTGGGAATATCGAGGTCAGCCCTTGGCGGCAAACAATGTGCTGGTGATGAGGATCTGGCAGGAAAGCTGCCGGGAGCTGGGGGGAGTTTCCTGGGATTTCAAATTCACCCTAAAAACTTGAGGGGGGCACAGCAGCAGCAGCAGCAGCTCCTTCTAAAGGGAGAAGTGGCCAGGTCCAGGCCCAGCATATGAGCAGAGAATGGACAATAGCCACGGTGTGGGGGGGGGCAGAGGGGAATCTTGCTCACAGACCAGCTAGTCTATGGGCCTCTGAGGCCCCAGCAAGTGTCCAGATCCGATCACTCGAGAACTAGAGATCTCTGTGTTCTGACCCATGCCTGAAAACATAGTGCAATGACTTACATTCATCCTACTTCCAACTGCAAGAAAAGCTATGAAATGAGGGGTCTGTGAGACAGTGGGGAGCAGTGGGCTCCCGGCTCGAGAGACTGACAAACTATAAGATGGTAGAAGGGCATCCCCTGTTCTAAGCTCCCACCAAGCCCTGACTTCCCCTGTTCTAAGGCCCCTCCCAGCCTGACATCCCCTGTTGTAAGGGCCCTCCCAGCCCTGACATCCCCTGTTCTAAGGCCCCTCTTACATTCCCTGTTGTAAGGGCCCTCCCAGCCCTGACATCCCCTGTTCTAAGCTCCCACCCAGCCCTGACATCCCCTGTTCTAAGGCCCCTCTTACATTCTCTGTTCTAAGGCCCTTCCCAGCTCTGACACCCCCTGTTGTAAGGGCCCTCCCAGCCCTGACATTCCCCATTCTAAGCCCCTTTCTCCTCCCAGCCCAAGGCTCCATTAAACTTGAGCCCTTGGCATCTTCCTTTCCTCTCTTGCTCAAACTGAAGGAGCAGAGACCCGAGATCCTCCTCATCACTTCCCAGGGTCCTCTCCCAGCTCCCAGAGGCCTCCATTACTCCTAAGGGGCAGGACAGCTGGGTCTCCAGCCCCCCCCACTATCTCCACACCCCCCCCTTCTTGTGCTAATTGCTCTGCATCTGGCAGGAACCTCTCCAAGGGCTCCTATCCCTTGTAAATCACCATGGAGCCGGGCGGGAGTGGGGAACCTGGAGATTAATGGGAAGATGGAGGGAGCTGAACTCACCAGCAATTTATGGAGATGAAAAGGTTGCAGCAAAGACTAAGGACTTCCTGAGGCTTTCTGTTAATTAGCTAATGGAGGCCCAATCAAATAATGAGTGTGTGCACCTGTGTGCAGAAGCCTTTTCCAAAGCCGGCTTTGATTCTCACTTTAGTCAGGAAAACCGCCCCGACGTCCTCAGCTGGCATCTCTCGCTGAGGTGCCAAGGAGGGTGTGCCAGGCCACAGAAAAGCGGGACGGAGCAGCCCCGCTAAGCATGCTGGGGCCCAATGCTGGGGCGGACACTGAAGAAGGCAGGATTTCACTCTCAGGGCTCAAGGCTTCCCATTCCTTCTAGGATAGCATAAATCCTTCTGCCTGGCACCTCCAAGTCCTTCACAGCCTGGCAAAAGCCTCCCGTTCCAGGCCTAGTGTGTATGACTCCCCCTCCCAGATTCTGGCTGCTCCCCCCAGATTATGTTTCATCTCCTGCCTATGTGCCTTTGATCAGGCCGTCCCCCGCCCCGTGCCTGAATGCTCTCCCTCCTTGCCTCTGCCTCTTGAAACCCCAATTTCCTTCCAAGTTTTATCCAAGGAACTCCTGGGTCACATGTCAATAAGATGGAGGATCCTTTCCCCAATTCTTATAACTTCTTAAACCCCTCCATAATAGGGCTTGTATGGGAGGAGACTATAATCCTAGCTGCCTCTGTAGTCTAGAACACCCCTTACCCCAAGGAGGCAACATCCCCAATGAAATGGCCGCGAAGAGGGCTCATTCCTAATCCTTAACACACTCGCTCAGCACCTCCTGCCCTGCGCCCAGCAGTGCCCTCTGCCACTCTGGCAGGGTCTAGGAGGTTTGTAAAAGAAAATTCAACTCTGCAATACCATCCCCTTGGCTTCCCAAAACATAAAAGTTTTCTCTGGCTGAGACTGAATTGTGGCAGCGCTCTGTACTGTGACTATACTCAGCTAAAGAAGTGAATAGAGGGGACGGAGGTAGGACACGAGCACGGATGTGAATCCCCCAGGTGTATCTAAAGCAGAGTATAGTGGTCAGATGGGGCCGGTTCTGTCTTCCAGAAGTCACCAGAAGATCAAAGAAATCATAATTTCTCAGACTCAGAGGAGATTAATGGGAAGATGTAGTGAGCTGAACGCACTAGCAATTTATGAAGATAAAAAGATTGCAGCAACCTTTTAGGTTTTAGGTCCAGCGCCCAGAGAAACTACCTTCAGAGGGAAGGAGTCGGAAAACGAACAACAGGGCCAAAGAAAGAGCAAAGACAGAAATTACCAATTATCTCAGGAGGAGGAAAACTCAGCATAAGCAAAAAAATCAATGGGGAAGATAGGATGGATATGGTGCTTAAGAATAGGGTAGAACGATTAGAGGTGTCTATGAATAAATATTGCAAGACAAAGGAAAATGAATCATCGTTTAACGAGACAGAGGATCCTATGGGTTCCCAAGAAAGCATGGAATCACAGCATGAAGTTCCCGGATTGTTTCAAAGGGAAATAAGAATTTTTAAAGCAGAATTTGTGGCCCAAATTGCAAAAATAACCAGCAGAACAGAAAAGCATGATGCCCTGATAATGAGTCTCACAAAGAAATAAGAGAACAAGAGATTGAAAATGAAAATATCCAGAAGTAGGAGACAATCTGGAAGACAAAAAAAAAACTCTGTTCCAGTAGTCTTTCCTGTTCCAAGTGTCTCCCACAAATCACTTGGGTCTTACTTTATATCTTAGAGCCCTGAAACTAGAATCCGGCTTCAGATACTATCTGTGGCACTTGAGGAAATTGTTTCACTTTGTTTGCCTCTGTTTCTTCAAACACAAAATAGGATAATAATAATGCTTTCCTCCCAGGATTCTTGTGAGGAGCAAATGAGATAATAATTAGAAAGTGGCCTGATGTAAGTACTATAGAAAGTTTGCTATTATCTTTAATTCTTTTTTTTTTTTTTTGCTTTTTTGCTGAGGCAATTGAGGTTAAGTGACTTGCCCAGGGTCACACAACCAGGAAATGGTAAGTCTCTGAGACAAGATTTGAACTCAGGTCTTCCTAACTTAAGAGCTGGTGTTCTGTCCACTGTGCCACCTAGCTGCCCCATATTATCTTTAATTCTGAACATGCTGTATTACCCTCATTCAATGTAAGCTCCTTGAAGATAGGGATTGTTGTTTTTGTTTCGGCATCTCTAGCAGTCAACGTAGTGTTCAACACAAAGTAGGTGCTTTATATATGCTTGTTAGTTTACTAGCAAGTGTACACAAAAGAATTAAAATTCAATTTTTTTCTTTCTTTGAAATACTGAAAACTTAGGGTTTTTTAAATTCTTTTTTTTTCCAATCTTTTTTTTGTGTGTGAGGCAATTGGGGTTAAGTGGCTCGCCCAGGGTCACACAGCTAGGAAATATTAAGAATCTGAGGTCAAATTTGAACTCAGGTCCTCCTGACTCCAGGGCCAGGGCTCTATCCACTGTGCCATCGAGCTGCCCCCATGGAGACTTTGTGACATAGAAGAGATGATACATCGAACTTGGGAGCAAAAGTCCTGGTCCTAGGTTTGTCTCTGCGACTTATGAGATGTATGATCCCAGTCAAGAAATTTCAGCTCTCTGTACCTTGGTTTCCTTATTTTTAAAAATAAATAAAGAAGGGTCAGCTAGGTGGCGCAGTGGTTAGAGCACCAGCCCTGAAGTCAGGAGGACCTGAGTTCAAATCTGGTCTCAGACACTTAACATTTCCTAGCTGTGTGACCCTGGGCAAGTCACTTAACCCCAATTGCCTCAGAAAAAAAAAAAAAGGAAAAAAATAAGTAAAGAAGAGCAAAAATTACATGATCTCTAAGGTCCTTAATATTGGCACTCTTCTGTTATTCCAGTGTTCAGCACAGTGCCTGGCACACAGTAGGCACTTAGCAAATGTTTATTAACTAACAAACTCACAAAGCCCATGTCCCTTTCTCTGGACGACCTACTATGTGCCAATGACTAATGGAGGAAAGAAAGAGTGGAGAAAATTCATTTCTGGAGAAAAGGGGATTGCAGAATCATACAGTCTCCGGGCTAGAAAGTACCCTAATGGCTATCAGTCCAACACACACACACACACACACACACACACATCTTTCCATTGTGGATGGATAAGTGGGCACCTCAGCCTTTGGGGTTGGCCAGAGAATCTTTCAGGACATGATTTGGTGAGCCACCAAGCAGGTCCTGATTCTGAATGAAAAAGCTAATCATCCCCGAGCAAGTCATTTAATCCCTCTGAACCTCAGTTTCTCCAGGTGTAAATAGGGGATAATAATCGTTTTATCACTGCAGGTCTTCAAGCAAATGCCGGATGAGTCCTTGTGGGAGATAAGCATATTGGAGATTAGCGGTTAGGCCGAAGCTGAGTCAAATGACCTCTCCGGCTCGGGCGCCCTTGGAGAAGCTGTGACTGTCACTCAAACCAGGAGCATTTATCCCAAACCTTCTCCGTATCAGGTGCCGTGGCCCCTCCTGGAGGTGCCACGGCTTATTCACGTCCTTGCTAAGGAAGCTGCCAAGCCTCCATCCATCTTCCCTCCTGGAACACTAAGCGCCACGGCTCATTTCCCAGCTCCCTCTCTTCCTCCTTCCTCCTCCCCAAGGCTGGCGTGGCCAGGGGGGAGATGTCTGTGGTTATTGAACACCCGAGACATCCCTGAAGCCATCCCCTTGCCATCAGATACCGAGCAGACGCGTTCTTACCCAGGCAGTGTAATCAAAAAGTACCCACCCGAAGGCCCCCGCCTTGCCAGCAGGAGGCCTTCCTCGCCACGGCCTCCGGCTATGCTCAAGAAACAAAGCCATCAGAAGTCGAGACCCCCAAGCACGTGCCCAAGCGCCCCCTCAATGAGAGAGCTACCTCATCGCCCTCCCCGCCACCTTCATCCTGACATCCCTTCTCTGTTGGCTTGGAGGGAGGCGATTCCTGGAGCGATCTTATTGATCCCGACACTGAAGCTGTCTGGGTAGCAGAGGGCGATTCCCAGGATGCTGTCCCAAATATAGCCTGCATCTTCTCAGAGCTAAATAGCCAGGAGGCTTCTGGGGGGAAGAGGGAAAGACATCGGTGTGATTTAAGATAGTTCAAAGCCAGCCGGGGAAAGGCAGCCAGCTGTTTATATCAAAGACACCGAGTCTCGGCCTGGCTCCCAAGAGGAACCAGATCTCAGGAGGAGTCTCTGGGGTCAGCCCCCAGCCTGTTGCCTAACTCCCCAAAAGGAAACCCTGAGATTCACTTGGGCAAGGGAAAAAAAGAAAAGAATCTCAGAGCCGGAGGAGACTATTGGGCTTTGATACGTGAGCCCCTAAGGAGGTTCAAGAGGGTCACACAGCCTCCACCAGGACCTCCCTACCTCCAAAAACAGGTCACTGCGACTCTGTGAGGTTTTAACCTGTAAGGAAGTTTTTCAGAACTAAAAATCTGCCCTCTGGGAAAGCTTATGTTGGAGAAAACCAGCTTCCTTTTATGCTTCTGGAGTTGGATTTGTCAGCAAGACAGCCCTTCAGAAGGCTCTATCCAGATGTCAAGTTCTTCCTGCACATCTGGAAGGTCCTGGAAGATGGGGGAGACCCCTTGAGACTGAATAAAAGTAAATAGCATCTTTGTTCTAGAAAAAAAGGGGGCCAGGATGGAGTCTGCAAACTCTAGGCTGGACTTTGATCCCTGGGAAAATGACAGAAGGGCTCATTAGAGGGATGGTCACTGAAAACCTAGAAAGGGGAGGAGTGATTCCCGAGAGCCGGCCTGACTTCAGCAAGCACAGGCGATGCAGGGGGAGCCTCATTTTGCTTTTTTTTTGGCAGGATTACTCATCTGAGGGGATGAAGGGAATGCCATGCATAGAGCTGCTCTGGCTTTTTAGCAAAGCTTTCGATAAATCATCTCACGCTGTTGTTTAGTCCCTCAACTCTAAATCAAAAGGGGGAAACAACCTGAAAATAAATCCGTGTACACAAGATTCACACAGGGTAAATAAAAGGTAACCTAAGAGGCGATCTCATAATAATTAGGATTCTTAGCATTTCCACAGTGCCTACTACATGCCAGGTGCTTTATGAATGTCATCTCATGTGTTCATCACGATAACTGCAAAACAGGTGCTATTATCATCCCCATTTGACAGTTGGGGAAACTGAGGCAGAGCTGGGCTGCAACTGAATTTGAACGGAGGTCATCCTAAATCTAGGCCCAGTGCTCTATCCACTGTGCAATCTACCTGCCTTGATTTGGCAGGAAGGATACCCCAAGGATCTGTCCTGGGCTCTATGCTTTTTAATATTTTTATCAATGACTTGGATAAGGTGGTATGCTCATCAAGTTTACAAAATGAGACAAAGTTAGGACACAAAGCTAACAAACTGGACAGCCGAATTAGGATTAAAACTCTGACAAGTTACAGCGTTGTATTGATTCTTTAAAAAAAATCTAATTCAATAAGAATAAATGTAAATTTATTTATGCTTCAGTGCAAAAACTTAACATCAGAAATACAAAATGGGTAAATAGTTGGCTTTTTTCTGAGAAAGATCAGAGGGGTCTTAGTGGAATACAAGCTAAAAAATATAAGCTTGATATGTCAGACAAAAAAAAGTGAATGGGATCTTGGGCTGCATTAAAAAAGACTGGCTTCCAGAAGGAGGAGGTGACATTTTCATTGTCCTCTGCCCTTTTCAGATCTCATCTAGAGTTCTGAGTTGAGATCTGGGAGTCACAGTTTAGTAACAGCTTTGATGTATGTTGTAGATGCCCAGAGAGAGTAAAGGACCTTCGTTTCCTGTCATATGAGGATGGGAGAAAGATCTGGGGATTTTCAATCTTGGGTAATCTTCAAGGGGAAAATGGTACTGTCTGCAAGTCTTGGAAGAACTGTCCTATCCATTAGGGATTAATCTTGGGTCATTGAGTCAAAAATGCTGAGAACCAAGAACACTGGAAAAGGGTGTAAAGAAAACAATTTAGGTGGGCTAAATTAGAGAAAATTATTATCAGAGAGAATGTCCTAACCGGAAGGGCTACCTCAAAATGATGAGCTACTTTAGGAGGGAGGGATAATGCATTCTCCCTCATTTGAGGTCTTCAAGTGAATTGGAATGGCCACTTCCAAATGGGGAAGTGGGACAGTCACTTCCATGTTGGGAAATGGGATGGCCACTTCCATGTTGGGAAATGGGATGGCCACTTCCAGGTTGGGAAATGGGATGGCCACTTCCATGTTGAGAAGTGGAATGACCACTTCCATGTTGGAGATGCTACAGTAGGGATTCCTTTCATGATGGCCACTGAGCTCCCTTCCAAATCTCAAATTCTGGGATTCCTGAGACTTCCCATCTTCCAGCTGAAAATACTCAGTTTTTTTTAATGGAATGCTACCCAGTCCCCTCACTATCACAACTGCCCTGCTCTTGGGACCCGATCTAGTCTGCAAATGTTGTTCCTTAAAAATGTGAGGCCCTAAACTGAAGACAGCAGAAGGAAGCTACAACTACAATCCTCCTTGTGCTCGGATTTATAACACCAAGCATACCCCTAGGCCAATGACTCTTGAATCTGGAAATCCACCACTCATTTATCTCCCGAGCTGCAGCTTCACATTTAAGTATAGAAGCATTGATTTTGTTTGTGCAAAAGCTTTTTACTTTGTATAATCTGGATCGCCCTTTTTTTTTCTTTTCTATCTCCTATCCAAGTAACCACTTCTTCCCTTATCCACAACTGTGTTAACTTTGTAAAATGTAATTATGTAAAATATAATTTTAACAGAGTCTCTGTTTTGAATCTGTGACTTTTTATATTTAGATAAAATTTAGCCATTAGGAAGAATATAAAGTATGACACGCTGGTCTAAACTATTTTTTGCCAGTCTGCTTTCTACTTCTTCCCAGAATTTCCTGTTCATGGAAGAATGCTTGTTTCAGAACCCTGTGCTCCTGGAGTTGTTTAACTCCAGGCTGTTGAAAACATTCATTTCTAGGCCTTAATTAATGATAGTCTTTTCTAATGATCTTTTTTCTCATGTTTATCCAGGACCTGATAGTTTTGATAAATATTTTTTGTAGTATAGTTTGAGATCTGAAAGTGCCAAGTCCTCCCTTTCCTACTTTTCATCCTTACTCCCTTATATTCTTGGCCTTCTAATACTCCAAGCAAATTTTATTATCATTATATTTTATATGTTATATATAATTTATATAATTATACATTTATAATAAATTATAAGTATTATTTATTATTAATTCTATAAAGTATCCCCCAGGCAATTCAAATATTATAACATCAAATCTATAGGATAATTTTAGTAATTTCCTCATTTTGCTATATTATTGGCAAGGCCTAACTATGAGCACGGCTTCATTTATTAGGGAGAAAATCGCTTTATAATTATATTTGTATTTACATAAGACCTTCTCTCTCCATGTTCTTCACACACATTATTGTCTAATGATGTTTTCTCCCGCCTCATAATGATAGGGCTTAATTTTTTTAACCCAACTGGACAACATAATTTGGAAAAGAGAAAATTGGACAGGAGCCCATGATGGCTCAATTCAAATATCCAAAGGGCTATCAAAGATCTGAAAGGCACGGGGAACAGAGAACCTTACAGTTTGTGGTGTGGGCATTATTATTCATCCATATTTGTAATTACCTTTTTGAAAATAAGTATTTAGGTGGCGCAGAGGATGTAGTGCTGGACTGGGACTCGGGAACATCTGAGTTCAAATTTAACCTCAGATGCTTACTAGCTGTATGACTCTGGGCAAGTTGTGTCACCCCGTCTGCCTCAGTTTCCTCAACTGTAAATTGAGCTGGAGAAGGAAATGGCAAACCACTCTGGTATCTCTGCCAAGAAAATCCCAAATGGGGTCAAGAACAGTTGGAATTGAATGAAACAACCGAACAACAACAAATGAGATCCCTTTGGGAACATATACACTCTGAGATATCTATTCCCAGAGATCTCGTTTTAGGCTTGTTGTCTAAAATCAGAACAAGGTGGTAGAAAGGTGATGCAGTGAATAGAAGCTGGAGTTGGGAAAGCTTAAGTTCAAACCTGACCTTAGACATTTATTAGCTGGGAAGGTCACTTGATCTCTGATCTCCCTCAAGTTAAGTAAGCCATCTGTAAAATGGGATAATGGCAGTATCTACCTGGCAGGGGAGTTGTGAAGCTCAAATCAGAGCATCTATACAGCTGTATATAAATACTGGCAAGTATTATTGCCGTTTTTCCTGTCTGAGTCTTCCTCATTTCAGTTTAACAAAGGAGCTTAGCTTTCTAGAAGCTTTTAGATTTTTAAGATTTAACAAATAAAGGGAGCTCTTTGCTCTAAAGCAGTGGGTTCCCCCAGGCCTTCATTCAAAGAAAGCAGCTTTCTCCCTTCTTATCCTGCTTCCACTGTCCTCTCACTGTGAGATTATGGGTCACACGGCTCATACACCCCGATTTGGAGGAGGGGATTGGGGGAGGATGGCCTACATCTCAACCAATATAGAACTGAGTTTGATCACCACCTCAGGCTTCTTCATATTATTCTGAAACAGGGCAAAAAAAGATGACTTCTGCTCCCATTTCAATCTCCTCCCGCCCCCGTCAGCACCTAGGACAGAGCTCTAACACGCTTGGTGCTTGAGAAAGGGTGGGATTGTTTCCTTCTTCAACACAGTGCAGAGTACATAAGAGGGGCTTAATAAATGCTTGTGGGTTGATGATAAGTATCGGGGGGTGATGCCATGGCATGCAAGTGGGTTGGATTTAAGCAAGGAAGGGCTGCCTCACTTTCCCCTCCAGAGCCATCTCTAAGTTGTTAAATAAAGGGAAAATCCCCCTCCAAGCATTATTCTATAGGGTTAAGTCTAACCTCCTTCCCTCAGGTGGGGCCCTGAGAAATTCCCAGCCACTCAGGGGGCACTGCCCATGGAGGGCCCAGGTGGGAGTCTGCCAACAGCGCCATCCCCCTTTCCGTACTCCAGTTCTGTAAATGCCCGGCTGGAAACAATCCAGGAGGCGTTACCTTTGCTTGGGTATTAATAGAACTCGGAGAGATAATGCCAGCTCTCTCTGGCAGGCGACACAGAAGGTGACATTTCTGGGGGCTGTCATCAGGAGCTTCCTCGCTCTCTCTCTCTCTCTCCCCCTCCTAGCCACTCCCCAGGGAGATGAGAAAAGGGCACCTGGAACCTGCCTCTGTGGGCTTCACACACACACACACACACTCAGTCTCCAATACTCAAATGTAGACAGTTGCAGGTTAATTAAGGAGGATTTCTGAGACCCAGTTGGCCCAGCTCCGATTCTGTAGTAGAAAGGGTGTTTTGTGTGCTCGCACCCGCCTCTACCTCTCACCCAAGTCAGGGTTCCAAGTGGAACCCAGATTTCCAGTTTGCAGGTGGTCACTAAAACCTGACACAGGCTTACTACAGGAGTTGGGGGGTGCAGAGTTAGGAGAGAAGCATTTATTAAGCACCTACTATATACCAGACACAAAATGTGCAATATGCTTTTTATAAACATCATTTCATTTGATCCTCACAATATCCCTGGGAAGTGGGGATTATTATCCCCATATTTTTTGAGGAAACCGAGGCAGATCCTTGCCCAAGGCTACAAAGCTAGCAAGTGCCTGAGGGAGGATTTCAATTCAGCTGACTCTACTACCCTTAAGACACTGGGAACTTTTCATCAGATCACTGATCTTGAGCTCAAGGGATCTCAGAGACCAGCCCAGCCCTTGTATTCACAGATGGAGAAACTGAGATAAACAAGCTAGGAGACTTGCCAAAGTTGTGAAGATATAGAACTGAAATTCAAACTCAGGTTCTCTGACTCCAGATACAGAGTTCTTTTTAGAGGAAGCATAGGGACAGAGGATTGGGGTGCTGGCCTTGGAATCAGAAAAACTTAACTTGGGATCTAGCTTTATTTTTATCCATATATTTCTGAATTATCTGCTTCAGTTTCCCCACCTGTAATATGGGGATAATAATAGTGCCGGGCTTCCGGGGTTATTGTGAGGATCAAATAACTGAAGCCCAGAATGACCAGCGCTTACCCAACACTCAAAGGGTCACTCAAAGGGTTCCTGACATGTTCTCTTTCCCCTTTTCCCTTTCCCCTTTTCCCTTCCTACTTCCTTATAGGATGAGACAAGTTTCTCTATGAAACTAAAGAAGACAGTAAGTAATCCAAGGTAGGTTAAACATTTTTTAAGCATTTCTTTGCATCCCCAGCTCTCAGTAGATAGAAGGCACTTAATAAATGCTTTTTGTCTAAATGAGTTCCCTCAAGGCCTAGTTTCTCTCCTCTATAAAATGGGAATGATCATACCTGCTTTCTCTTGGGGGCGTTTTTAGCTTTAGGTGGGATGTGAAGTCCTTCACAAGCCTTTGGTACTTTGTGATCTCAGTAGAGAAGGGTTGGAGGCCACCTTTTTACTCCAGACTCCACTATGCCCTGGTAGCCTTGTCTGTGGCTATCCCTTGAGGCCCTTCCTAGACCCTTGGGGGTGAGGATCCGATCTCCTGGGGGCCAGAGAAGCCCACTTCCTTTTAAATTGAGTTTCTAGGGTGATATTATGCTTGCCCCTCCCACAATGTGGGGACTGTAAAAGAGGAGGGCTGTTTGAGGGAGGTGGTGGTCAGAAGTAAAACACTGGGGAGGAAGAAAGGGTGGAAAGGAAAGAGAAAAGTACAAGTTGGGGAAAATAAGATGGTGGAAAATAGAGAGTTAGTCATTTTCACTGTGAATGTGGATGGGATGAATTCTCCCATAAAATGGAAGGGGATGGCAAACTGGATTAAAAGTCAGAATCCTACAATATGGTGCGTACAAGCATTACTTGCTTTCTGGGAGAGGAGGTATGGGGAAAGGAAGGAGGAAAAACTGGAACAAAAGGTTTTGTAAGGGTTAATGTGGAAAACTACCTGTGCATGTATTTTGAAAATAAAAAGCTATTTAAAAATTTAAATGCTAAACACAGCCCCCACCCTGAGGAAGTTGACATCCTAATGGGGGAGACCACACGCAGATACCTGTGGACAAGCAAGACACAAACAAGGTAATGTGGAGCTAGTCAACAGAGGGAAGATACATGGAGGAGGATTCGTGGAAAACTGCTAACGTGGAGTTTTAGTGAAGGTAGCCAGGGAAGCCAAGAGGAGGAAGGGAGAAGGGGAGAGTACCAGGTATGGGGAACAGCCAGGGCAAATGCCCACAGTCTGGAAATAAAAGGTCTCGTGTGAGGAACATCTCAGAGACCGGGATCCCTAGATTGCACGGGGGTGCAGAGAGGGGTCTCCAGCACAGAAGGATGAGAGGGTCCAGCTGTGGAGGGTGGTCACGTGGCTGACCCTAAGGGGGGATGGTGGGCTTGCCTCCCACGCACTCCAGTGCTCATACATCTGGGAAGCTGGAAGAGACCCCAGGCAGGGGGTGACTGGGACTAAGGGTTCAGAACCAAGGCGATGAATCCACATCCATTTACAGGATAGATGTCATGTAGAAAGCTAGAGGGACAGCCACCCAGCCCAGAGGGGCCAGGCGGGCAGGGGCCAAGGCAAGGTGAGTGGCTTGTGACTGGAGACGGAGCCAGCCTGGGAGGCCCGAGAGGACCCTCGGGGTAAAATCCTAGAGCTCAGAGAAGGTAGACCAGGGACACAGCAAGAGTCTGAAGGAGCGAGACCACCCAGGACCAGCTGCACAGCATTGTGGGTAAAGCATCAGGCTGATGACTAGAAAGATCAACATTCAAATCCAACATGACAGTTACCACCTTTCAGAACCACAGAATCTGGAGCTAGAAGGTCTCCTTTGGAAGACCTCTAGTGGCACAGTTTACCACCTCCTGTGCAGCCCATTCCTCTTTGGGCCAGCTCTCCTCAGGAAGAACTTTTGCTCCTATTTCAGCCCAAATTTGGCCTCCTATTGCCTCCAGTTCTACCCTCCAGGACCAGGATGAACAAGACTAAGCCTTCCTGCCTATGACAACCCTGGAGGGAAATATCCCTCCAGGATGTCCTCCTCCAGGCTAACCACCCCTAATGGTCCCAACCATGCAGCCCAGGTACAGCCCAGTTTCTATTCCCTTCCAGACAGAGCCAGGACCCAGAAAGATTGAGGGGGCGTTAAGGCCCAGTTTCTATGACCTGGATTTCCTAATAACTTTCTTAGGCCACAACCAAAGGGCAGAGTTGACTGGTACATCCAGTCTCTGAGCAGGCCCAGAACTCTTACCACCCTTCCAAGAAGCAGGTCAGACAGAGAGAATGAAAGCAAACCGGACAGTAAAACGGTCATGGAGTTTCTAGAAATAAGAGCCATTCCGCAATTGATAAATGGTCAAAGGATACGAAAAGGCAATTTCCAGATAAAGTATATGGGAGAAAATGCTCTAAAGCACTACTGAGGAGAGAAATGCAAATTAAAACAGCTCTGAGCTACCATCTCACACCTGGCTAATATGACAGAAAAGGAAAATGACACATGGGAAAATTAAAACACTAATGTGCTACTGGTGAAGTTGTGTACTGATTCAACCATTCTGGAGAGCAATTTGGAACTATGCCAAAGGGCTATAAAACCACATATACCTTTTGACCAAGCAATACCTCCACCAGGTATGTATCCCAAAGAAATAAAAAACAAAAGGGAAAAGGATCTATGTGTACAAAAGTATTTATAACAGCTCTTTTAGTCGTGGCAAAGCATTGGAAATTCAGGTGCTATCCATCCATTGGGGGAATGGGTGTTATGGGATTAGGATGGAATATTCTGAGAGCAGAATGCTCTCAGAAAAACACGGGAAGACTTCATGCACTAATGCAAAGTGAAATGAGCAGAACCAGATCATCATCTACAGTAACAGCAATATTGTATGAGGATCTATTATGAATAACTACTCTCAGCAATACAATGATCCAAGATAATTCGGTAGGATTTAGGATGAAAGACATTGCCCTTCTCCAGAAAAAAGAACCGGGAGAGCCTGAATGCAGATCAAAGATCCTTTTTCTGCACGTTCTTTTATTTTTCTTGGAGTTTATTTTTTGTCTGTGTTTTCTTTCACAGAATGACCTACTTAGAAATATGTTTTGCAAGGCTACACATGCATAACCAATGTCAAATTGCTTGCTTCTCAATATTACACGGTAGAATCTCAATATGGGGGAAGGGGAGGGAAGAAGAGAATTTGGAACTCAAAATTTGAAGGAAAAAAGAATTTTAAAATTATTTTATATGTAATTAGAGAAAAATAAAATGTTAAAAAATAAAATCAAACCATCTTAAGGACTCTAAAAATTAAAAATAATTATCACAGAAGACATTTTCCTGGAGGAGAAGGCCATTTCCCAATGGGATCTTAATTCTTTTCTGTACAGAGAAGCTGCCTGCATTTTCTGGGAATCTGATCTCGGATCACTCTAGGGTTCCTTCGATCTTCAAGAGGCTCCAAGGCACCGCCATGGGAGGCTGACAGCTGAAGCTCTCAGACTCTCACTGGGGATGTAATCATTTCAACTAACATTTACAAAGAGCTCTAAGATTTCCAAAACACTATACATATGATAGCTTGACTGAGCTTCACAACAACTCCGGGAGGTAGGTGCTATTATTATCCCTATTTTTACAGAATAGACAACTGAGGCAGGCAAGAGTTAAGCAGCTTTCTAGAAGCCACAAAATTGGGATTTGGTGTGAGTTTCCTGCCTGTGACTAAGGGCCCCAACTACTGCACCGAGCTCCCTCTGGGAAAGTAGCCTGGCTCTTCAGCCATCAGCCCCACAAAGGGTCACGTTGATCAGATAATGAACTAGAGAAAGAAGAATCCTTCAGTGCTCCAATTATTGATTCCCAATGCAGGGCAGGTTTCTGTCAGTGGGGAGAGGGCAGTCATTTATTTAGTCCTAAATGAAATAAAGAACAGGGAAGGCTTGAGCACAAAAAGATTTGGCAAAGCTGTGGGTGGTCTGAGAAAAGAAATCTCTGTGGGAAGGGGGCAATTACAAGGTAGAATCTAGAAGGAACTTCACACAGCATCTAGTACTTAGGAAGTGCTTAATAAATGTTCCTTGACTCTTGCAGGTCTCTTTGTGTACTATTCCTGACACTAGGTGAAGCCTGTCACCATTAGGACACTTGTCCACCTACTGATCAGTCAGTCAATAAACGTGCAGTAAGTGCTACCTACTATGTGCTAGATGTTGGGATACAAATACAAAAGTGCAAGAGTCCCTACCCTCATGAAGCTTCCATTCTATACTTGACCAATACCAGGGAAGGGCACGGCTGCCCCATTGGGGATATT
>JAJPUD010014007.1:0-42121 GCA_023553655.1 Myrmecobius fasciatus | reverse complement strand
TCTGCATTTGTACTCTGTCATCCCAATATTTGAGATATCATTACATGTAAAGTATAATGCTACTTGCCATCTGAAGTCTGAAAGAGCTCTTGGAAATAAACAAATGCATACAGAAAGACTCAATTTTGGAATCAATGCATATCTTAAAGATGTGGATTTTTTGAGATGTTTCAAAATATTTGAAGATATTTGAAAATATTTGAAGTTATTTGAGGTATTGAGAGGGAAAAATTTCCAAGGAATAAAAAGATCATGAAAGCTTTGAAAATGGTGATAAGAAAAAAATAAACAATTACTGACTTTTATGCTCATCTTCTTATCCTACACAATCTTTTCTAAGAATAGTATATATGAGTATCATATCCTTGGTGAAAATATAAGAATATAATACCTAGGCTTTCACAGATGATTTTCTATAGCAGATCACTCCTTCTAAAATACACAGTTGGCTTAAAAGTATAGAGAATACAAATTTCTATTGTATTTGACATTTTTTTGCTAATTTAAAAAATGTTCTTGACGTTTTAGACCATCTATAATGTTAGCTGCTCTTTTCAAAGAAGCTATCTACCAAAATATATTCAAATACTACAAGACACCATGACAGACATGACCATAGGAATAATTATTCTTTGAGCATTAACATCCAATGAAGCATAATATCAATCAATCAATAGACATTTATAAAGCACCTATTATGGGTCAGACACTGGGAAAACAGGCCTACCCAAAATGCTCCCTTGTCTCATGTAGAGTATTTCCTATGAAAAATCAAAGTAGAAGACGCTTCAGTTCCAATAATAATAGATTTAAGATTTACAAAATGTTTTTAAAAGAATATTTTTAAATAGATAGTAAAAAAGTTTCTTATTCTACAAGTAAGAAAAGTGAGATTGAGAAATGAAGCTGCTTTTAAATGTCTCATAGCTAGTTATTGGCAGTACTCAAACTTGAACCCAATTCCCTTGACTCATATTTCAGTGGTACTTATATTATACCATACTGCCTCCATTGTAACTCCCTGGCACTCCTATTTGTATATGACACAGTTTCTTTTGTTGATGTCATCCAGACATGAACAACTTTTCATTTTCTCAATGAGAGCTATAGCCACTCAAAAATGATTAAATTAGCATTGATTCCAAAATTGAGTCTTTCTGTATGTATTTATTTCCAAGAACTCTTTCAGATTTCAGATGGCAAGTAGCATTATACTTTATCTCAAATATTGGGATGACAAGAGTACTAATGCAGAGAACACTCATTAATGGGAAATTAATGAAAACTACTAAAAAGAACTAGCCCAGTTAATATGCATTCATTGTTTGTTTTTTTTTTTAATTTGCAAAACGTATATATGGGTAATTCTTCAACATTAACCCTTACAAAGCTTTCTGTTACAAATTTTTCCTCCCTACTCCCCACCCCTCCCCTATATGGCAGGATATCCACTACATGTTAATTATGTTAAAATACTTGACAAATCGAATATATGTAAACATATTTCCACATTTATCATTGTTGGGCAAGAAAAATCGTATCTACAAGAAAGAAAAATCAGAGAAAGGAAACACAATGCAAGCAAACATCAATAGAGAGCATGGAAATGATATGTTGTGGTCCACATTTCACATCCCTCTCTCTGGGTGTATATGGCTTTCTTCAGTGAACAATTGGAAGTGGTTTGAAACATTTCATTGTTGAAGAGAGCCATGTCAATATGCATTTATTGTTCATTTTCCAGCTTCATCTAAAAATGTTCTCACAATGGTCTAATATAGACACCTACCTATCTATGATAAATAGATTAAAAACATACATTGTCTATTCTATGTTTGCAGTTGAATGGGTAGACCATTGATTTAATCCTTCAGCATATGAAATTTGAACAGGCATATAGATGAACTATAATAATATGATTAGCTGAATCACTTTTTGGAAATTTTTCACTATTTTCAATGATTTCAAGTGACTTTCTACTTCAAATTTTATCTTTAAAAATAGTAAAAAAAATTCCATCAAATCTTTTAACTTAAACACTAAAAAACATTTCTAACATATAGCAGAACACAAAAAAGATTTTTATATGAAATTGCAAAACTAATATTTCATTTCTTGTATCTTGCTTTTTTCCTCCCAAATAAATTCTACATGTTATTTTCAATATCTTGTTTTTCTTACTTTCCTTTTGAACTTTCTTCTGCTTTCTTTGGTGAAATGTTTATCCTTTTTAATGCAAAATTTCCCTAGTGATACTATATGGCTAGCAATCATGGAATGCTCTGATGTTAGAAGCAGCATAACTGAAGATAAAACAAAAACGTCTGGAGAAATGCATGGTGAGTGTAATTAGATGATATAAAATTATTGATCTAGCATAATACATGAGAAATAGCAAAAAACAAAATATATATCAAGGACTTGTGTGACCAGAGGAGGAGATATGTTAGTCATGGAAGGTGTAAGGCAACTTTTATACAGTGGTTCAAGTGCTGGGCTTAGAGTTCAAATGTAGCCTTTGACATTTACTAGCTAGATGATTCTGAGCATATGTCACTTATATTTGCCACAGTTTGCTCAACTGTGAAATGGGAATAATGATATCATTTACCTTGTGGGGATGAAATGAAATAACTGTTAAAAGTACTTTTACAGCACATCTGTCATATGGTAAATAAACTACTCATTCCCTTCCTTCCCATTATAAAAAGAATGAAAATTTTTATGTTACAGCAGAATGTTTAAACAAATGAACAAAAAATCCTGATATCTTCCAGGCTATTTGGTCAAACCTCTCCTGAGGGTGAGAAAGTGTGGCTACTGAATTCTCCTACTGGTGAAAATACAAGTTTGAAACAATAAATCCACTGAAAGGTCAAACTATTGATCTGATTTTAAAAATAAAATTAGCATATGTTATTTGACAAATTCTTTATTTAGGACTTTTCTTTTCCTGCGCAAATTATCTTTAAAAAATATAACACTTATTTTCCCCCTTTAGCAAGGGGGAAATATAATATACTGTGCTCATGTGCGTATCTAGGAATAATAACTGCAGTTACAGTTCACATTTATTTAGTACTTTATAGCTCAGAAGATGTTTTCCTTTTATGTATTATTCCCATTTTGAAGTCTTGTGAGTGATACATACTTTTGCCATGTTAAGAATATTTGATGAGATTTAATGTGACATAGTATGTGTCTGAAAAGACACAGACAACACATGAGTTATATCTGCTGTATTTACTATGTCTTCAGAGAGCCTCTGACTTTCCTTGCTCAGTTTATCTTAAAATACTTTAATTTAATCCCACATTCATTAGGATGACTACTTGCAGTGATGTTTGGCACTTTGTGGTACATGCTTCACCCTACAATGCACACACAATTTGAAACAGATTGCCACTGGCTTATGGAAAGGAGGAAAAAGCTGGGCCTCCTGGGCTTTCTGTCAACTCACACATTTCAAATATTGTACCCTTCCTCCAGAATAGTGTACCATGGGCAATGGATTCCACTGATAGATATTTGGTTTTGGTGCATACAAATAAATGAGGTGATATGGACTTGTTGGGATGTAAAGAAGAGTTTTGACCCTAAGTTTCTTTTTCTATCTTCCTTTAAGTGTCAGGAAACTCCTCAGTGCACATTGTAATATTTCATCTTTGATATCTAGAAATTTTCTGTGCTGCGACTGCAAATATTTCTTTAAGTATGTTCTCTGAGTAATAAGAAATATATTCACAGTTCATAATAAGCCAGCCAACCAACCATAGACTTAGTACAATTTCAGTCTTTCTTTCAAATGTAGTGTAGGAGAAAATGTGCCAAAGTGTATAAAAAGCCAGTAAGGACACGTGCAATTTGGAACCGTTTACACTATGCTACTTCTGAAAAAAAAAAGACTATGATTAGCTAAGTTCATGATCAGTTGGGATGTGTGAACTCTGAATTGATTCTCAATTATTCAAGCTATAAAATGGAAATAATAATACTTGTATTATCTACCTTAGGAGGTTCATGTGGGTAAGGCAAAGCAAAGGAATATCATCTATTATTTGCTATATACAAGACTTTGTGCTAACTTCTAAGAATTCCAATACAATCAAAACCACTTGTCTGCTCCCTTAAGAAGTTTATATTCTGATATATTTTAATGGTAGAACACAATGCTCAAAAGGGAGTTGAACAGGCACTTTCATTAGGGGGCATGATGGCAACATGCAGAAAGTCAGAAGCAAAGCCAAGAGAGACTAACATTGGTTGGCCTGAGCCCCTTCCCAAATAGAGGAACTCACAAACAGTAGAAAGAAGCTAGTAAGGCAGAGGGATATTCCAGGATGTGAAAGTTGTAGGACAGGGTAGATGTTTCAGAATAAAAAGGCCCCAGGCATTGAGCAAAGTTTTTTTTTTTTTAAATAGCTTTTTATTTTTTCCAAACACATGCAAAGGTAGTTTTCAACATTTGCCTTTGCAAAACCTTGTGTTCCAATTTTTTCTCCCTCCCTCCATCCCACCCCCTGCCATAGAAAGCAATATAGCTTAAACATGTGCAATTCTTCTAAACATATTTTCATATTCGTCATGCCAGGTAAGAAAATCAGATCAAAAGGTGAAAGAAAAGAAATGAGAGAAAAAAACGCAAACAAACAAACCAACAACACAGGTGAAAACACTAGGCTTTGATCCACATTCAGTTCCCATGGTTCTCTTTCTGGATGGCACTTTCCAATCAAGTCTCCTGAAATTGCCTTGAATCACTTAACTGTTGAAAAAAGCAAATTCTATCACATTTGATCATCACTTGATCTTGTTGTTACTATGCAAATGTTCTCTTGGTTCTGCTCACTTAACATCAATTCATCTAAGTCTCCCCAGGCCTCTCTGAAATCATCCTGCTGATTGTTTCTTCTAGGACAACAATATTGCATAATATTCACATACCATAACTTATCCAGCCATTCTCCAACTGATGGGCATCCACCATTGAGCAGAGTTTTATGATAAAAGATGTCTGAGGCATAGTAACAAAGGTCTGCAAAGTCAAAAAGTATTTTGCAAACCTTAAACTGAACTCTTATTTCTCTGATATTGTGACAGACCTGTGATTTTGTCAATAGGAGTAATCCACTGATGCAGATCACAGCCCAGCCATGCCTTTTCTTCTCATTCGACTCTTGTCCAAATCTCCTTATCAATCCTCTGCCAAGAGTTTATCTAATGTTCTCTGGGCCTTAGGCTTAATCTCTTAGCATTGACCATGTACCAATGGAGTTTATGGGTTAAATTTTCATTCTTAATATATGACTAACACACTGCTCTTCCCAGTTCTGCCTTTCTGATGACATCTATATATTCCTCCTAAGTCAACCTTTGTTGAAACTATGAAACATTCAAGCCCTGTCCACATGCACCTCTCCATTGTCTTTGAGTGACCTGCAATCTGAAACCTTTAGAAACTATTTTATTACATGCTTCAGAATCCTATCTTATCACAAGAATACTAGTGTTGAAAAGATGGACCCTTTATAACAGAGAGAAATTTGAGCTTAATTAAAAAAAATGTCACAAGTTCACACAGACAAACTGTCTTCTTCCTATTCATTAATGGTCTACATTCATGGACTATCAGGACTGTTTAGTCCAACATATGTGCCTATGGAGATACTCTTTTAAAATGCCCATTCGCCTTGCTATTGCAGCCTGGAAAATATTCATTCATTTTTTTTAAATTAAAGCTTTTTATTTACAAAATATATGCGTGGGTAATTTTTCAACATTGACCCTTGCAAAACCTTGTGTTCCAAATTTCCCCTCCCCCCCAGATGGCAGGTAATACAATGCATGTTAAATATGTTAAAATATATGTTAAATCCAACATATGTATACATATTTATACAATTATCTTTCTGTACAAGAAAAATCAGAACAAAAAAGGAAAGAAAATGAGAAGGAAAATAAAATGTAAGCGAGCAACAATAAAAAGACTGAAAATACTATGTTGTGATCCACTCTCACCTCCCACAGTCCTGTCTCTGGGTACAGATGGCTTTCTTCATCACAAGATCATTGGAAATGATCTGAATCATTGCTGGAAAGAGCCAAATCCATCAGAATTGATCATCCCACAATCTTGGACAATATTTATTCTTTAGGAGTGTGTGTGTGTGTGTGTTTGTGTGTGTGTGTGTGTGTGTGTGAAACTGGAGCAAACTTTTTATTGCTTATGGTTCTCATTAGGACAATTTTTAATAGTCCAGGCTTTACCGTAGTCAATACATCAATTACATTGACTCCAAGTATACTTGAATAACCCCACATGGAGGATTTCTAGGAGGATATAGGGGAAAAACTGCATAGGATGAAAAGGAGTGGATGTTTTTTGCTACTTACAATGTTGGAGGAATTATATGTCAATGATAATATAGATCTATGGAAGTATCAAAATTATAATAATATTCATAGCTCATATTTGTATTGCACCTTATAGTTTGTCAACTATCATTTATTAAGTATCTACTATTTGCCAGGAACTGTGATAGCTATATCTATATCTATATTATAGATACACACACATATGTATATATAGATATAAAGACAAAAGATGTTTCCTGTCCTGGAGGACATCAAAATTGAATGGGGGCAACAACATACAAATAAGATACACATAATAATATTCATATACAGAATAAATTGGGAGTAGTCTCAGATGGAAGGCACTAAGATTAAGGAGGCCTCATTAAAACTTCCAAACTGATTAAAAGAAGTCTATGAGCTACTATTATTGTTGTCATTTATAGATAAGGAAATGAAAGCCAGAGACTGAACCTAAATGTAGTCCAAAGGTGCACAGGTAGAATTTTAAAGTGAGGATCTACTCATCATCTGGTGCTTTTTCTACTATATCAAAATTTGAAAACAAGACTCAATGGTAAAGTGGCTGCTACATCACACTTCTGACTCAAATTGAACTTGCCATCCACAGAACCATCCCCAAATTTCTCCAAAGTTACTGGAGTCTATGACTGTCCCATCCGGTATTTGTGAGATTAGTTTTTATTTTTGTTGCTACTCCAGATACAAGACATTCTCTTTATTCTTACTGGATCTTATTTTACTAATTTATCTTCATGCTTTAACCTGGCAAGAGTTTGTTGGATGCTAATTGTATCATGTATTTTGTTAGCTATCACTACCAGTTTCTATCACTTTTAAATGTATTGAATGTCATGTATATCCTTATTCTACACAATTGATAAAAATATTAAACAGCACAAGGCCACCTCCAAATCCATAGAGTTTTCTTTTGGAGATTTCTTGAATAATCCAAAACTTCTCTTTGCATCTATCCATATAACTAGTTCAGAATTAATATAATTATATTATCATTTGCTTCACATTTCTTCCTCCTCTCAGCCATAATAGTAAGAGAAATTTTATCAAATGATTTGCTAAGATCTATGTAAATTATATACACAACATCCTTTTCATCTACTAATTTCCCTTATCCATTATATGTATGAGAGACACCTGGTTGAATAAAAACTTTAAAAGAAACTTTTTGATATACTGAAACAAATGATTTTTAAGAGTTAATCAGCAATGAGCACAATGGAATCTTTTGTTTTATGCCTTATGTAGCTTCAGCAAGGTAGTTTCCTATAGAATATCATTCATGAAATACCATTATCACAATGTACTTGATACATCTGTATTTAAGGATTATTTTAAATAATTTAGGTTATTTAAAAATTACAGAAAGATGAGAAAGTATTAAAGTCAGTGTTATTTTTTATTTATTTAAAACCAAATACAAAAGAAGAAAAAACAAAATAAAAAATAAAGCAGAATATCATGGAGGATTCAAAATGTATAACAACAAATTTCCCTTTCAAGAAAGCACATGTAATTTTAACAAAGATCATATATTCATGACTGCCCATCTTTTCTTTGTTTTCTGCTGTATACTTTTCCTTTATTCTTTTTTTCCTCTTTCACCCCCCTTTCCCATCCTCCCCTTACATGCTATAGTTAATAATGGATATATTTATTCATGCATTCATAGATATGTATACACATACATATATATCCATACATATATCTATTTACACATATACATACACATATATGCACACATGCACACATTTACACATATACACATACACATGTATATATAGGTAGACATGCATCTAAAATAATATTAATGACTTACATATAATATAGATTTCTTTCGACTGAATCTTTAAGTCTGACTTTGTCTCTTTGTCTAAGATCAATGATTATTAGTTCCATTTTTTCCTAATGAATTCTACTCCTGATCCTTATTATAATGTTTGTTTATATCTCTTATTTCCTATCCCTGATTACTCTTGTACTTCAATTCTACTCCTTCACTTGTCTTCTATTACTTAACTTCCCCCTATCCATAAATCCCTCTCTTATCTTCTCCCCTCACCTTTTCCTTCCCTTTTAATCTCATTCCCATTATTTTACATAGGATCAATGTTATTGAAATAGTATTGACTGCCATTTTCAATAATAATAAAAGCTATGATTTTTTTCTAGGCATTCAATATATTCCCTTCTAGATTTCTTAGAAATTAAATCCTAACTGTCATGAAAAGTATATTCAGTGTGAGTCTCTTTTGTGTATATTTCATATTATTTAAGTGTTCTTCCTACTTTTTCTTTAGCACCATTTCTATATCTTCATGTAGCATATTAGAGATTTTATATACCAATTATATAATCAGTGATAGAGAAATTGTTAACTATTTTTTTATATTTTATTTCTTCATTGCCCTCTTTAAGTGCCTAGGGAATAATCTAGCTTTACTGAATCTTTCACAAAGTTTTCTACAACTTTCTTTCTTTCCTTTATTTCTTTCTACTTTATGTAGGGACATTGTTCATAACATTCTATTATTATCCTTCAAAATTTTTACATCTAAATTAATATTCTAAACTATCATAGTCATTTACTGCTATATATTATAGCTTCTCAATGAGGGGCACTGCATCCTGGATGATATGGTTTCTCAGTTCTTTAGTTCTTATAGTGGCACATAATTTATAATAGCAAAATTTCAGGAATAGGAACAATCTATGCCAATGTTTGTTGTTTTATGTTTCTCATTTTTTGGTGTCAATATGTCAAAAATATTTTGATTGCATGTACACATTTTTATTTTTATTCTTTTAGTTTGGTATATGATCGTGTCTCATAAATTAATGATCTCACTGTATATAGAGAACTGACTCCAAATCAAACCACATTATAGTAGTTAATTACTTCCTATTTGACAGAACATAACTGATAACAATTTTTGTGACATTATTTGGTTCTTGTCATGTACAGTACTTCTTGACTTTCTTCTTGAGGCTGATGACAATGAAAGAAGCTATGATATATTGGTAGACAACCCAAGTTCAAATTACATAGATTCAGATCCATTTCTGATATTCTCATTCTTTCAATAAATAAAAATTTATTAAATGATCATTTTTTCTTACGTATTATAATGAAGATATAACAACAAAGACAAAATATTAGCTGATAGGAGATCATATGGATTGGATTGGGGGCAGCATTTATAGCTATTAAAGATTTAAAATGGAAGTAAGACTTTTAGGATATTATAACAAATATATAAAAATACATTTAAAGTAAATGCTAAGTAATTTCTAGTAGAGGAAACTAGCAACTAAAAGGATTATGAAAAGTCTCATGTAGAAGACATTCCTTAAGCTGAGCTTTGGAGGCAGAAGTGAAGAGGGAGGGTAATACAGACATAGGGAAGAGCCTTTTCCATGGCATAAATATTATCTTATAAATAGAGAACAGCAACTAGAACATTTTGTCTGGGATGTAGAGTGTATAAAAAAGGATAATTATGCAACATAACTATTATGTAAGGCTGAACTCAACCATGCAGGGCTTTAAATGCCAAAAGGAACAGTCTGTGTTTTATACATATACACATCAGAGAGCCAACAATGCTATTTAAGCAAGTGAGTGACATGGTCAAATTTATGCTTTATGACAGGGGTGTCATACTGTTGTGGCCATATATTGACTTAGAAAACAGAAAACGCGTATTATCTGTATTTTATTGTATTTTTATTCATTTAACTAAATATTTTCCAAGTATATTTTAATGTGTTTTAGGAAGGGACGTTAGGGAATTTTGCTAGGTCAAAAGTTTGACACCTTTACTTTAGGACAATTACATGAATTAGATATATTGAAGACAGGGAAGGTGATTAGGAGACTATTACCCATACTGTTGATATTTTAGAGAAGGAAAGATGAAGGTCTAAACTAAGATGATAATCATGTAAATGGGGAGAAGGGGATGGATACAAGAGATGTAATAAAGATAGATTCAACAAGCTTGATGATCAATTGGCTAAGAGGAATGAGGGAGAGGGAACTATTGAAGATGTCCTTGAGGTCTCAAGTCCATGTGAATGGAAGGATGGTGGAACTTTCACACAAGTAGAGAAATCAGGAAGAGGAGATTTTTTTTAAGAAGAAAAGCTAAAAAGCTCTGTTTTGGGCATATTGCATGGTGAATCTAAAATGCTTGAAGAATATCCTGTTGGAAATTTTCAACAGTCATCTGGTAATGCAGATATAGATCTCAGTTGTAAGAAATGACAAGTTGAATGACTCCAGAAAAATCTGGAAAAACTTATTATGAACTGATGCAAGTTGAAGTAAGCAGAACCAGGAGAATGTTGTATATAGTAACTGCAATATTGTACAGTGAAGCATTGTGAATAACTTAGTTATTCTCAGCAATGCAATGATCCAAGACAATACCAAAAGAGCAATCATGAAACATGCTCTCTGACTCTAGAGAAAGAATTGATATTGTTTGAATTATAGACTGAAGCATGTTGTTTTCCTTTTTCTTTATTTTTTCATTATTTAAAATTTTTTTGAGTTTTTTTGTGTAAAATGACTAACATGGAAATGTTTTATATGATTACATATACATATTTATATATAAAATCTGTATAAGATTGCTTACCATTTCAGGAGGGGGATGAAGAAGAAGGGTTAGAGGTTTGAACTCAAAACTTTAAAAAAATCCCAATTTTTTTTCCTGAGGTAATTGGGGTTAAGTGACTTGCCCAGGGTCACACAGCTAGGAAGTGTTAAGTGTCTGAGATCATATTTGAACTCAGGCCCTCCTGACTTAAGGGCTGGTGCTCTATCCACTGCTCCACCTAGCTGCCCCTAAAAATCCCAAATGTTAAAAAATCATTTTATCATATAATCAGGGGAAAATAAAATATCTATAAAAAGAAAAAGAAAAAGAAAACATTGCAGTACAGTGACTTAGACTGGGTGTCATCTGAACAGAATTAATTGAATCAATGTGACATACAAAGCAAGGGGAGAGATATGGATCCTGCAAAGGAGATAGGAATGTCATATATAGGTATGAGGAGAACCAAGAGTGAGCACTATAATAAAAACTTACAGAGAAAAACAATCTATTCAAAAGGAAGAAATGCCAAGTGCTGCAGAGAAGTCAAAGGCAATGTTACACAATACTGTCTATGTAACAAGGAGCAAGTTGTTTAACCTGAGCTTCCTCTCTCTAAAATGTAACTACTGCAAAAGATTGTTGCAAGGTTCAGATGAAAGAATGTAATGACAGTATTTAACAGTTTTTAAAGTGCCATATAAAATAATTGTTATTCAAAAATGTAAATTTTTAGGTTTTCTTTTATAGTTTACTTACATAGTTTTCATTGTAATTTTTATCATCATTATGTAAAAAACAGTATTTATTGGAATGTACATTATTACAGATACCCCAAATCAGACTGAAAAGATAAAATTATTATTCTAATTTTAATATCAATTTATTATTTTTGCCTTATTATCCATCTTTCATCATGTTATATAACAGTAGCAACAGTGTTCCAATTGCCCAAGAGTATAGAGTTGTTTAAGTTTTTTACATTAAAATAAACATGAAATTAGAATTAATCTTACACCTATCTTTACTGATCATTCAACAAAATAATCTAATCTTCCTATATAATTTACAAACATAAAATTTTATGTAAGATTTATCTACTAATGAGCAACAGAACACTATCAATACAATTTTTGACACGTTGAATTAAACCTACTACTTGTTAATTATTGAAGCTTTTTATCTTTCCTTTACATTTAATTGCAAGTGTTACATGGATTAGGGTCTTTAACTCAATTTTGTAAATCTTATGTCATTTAGCACAGCACTGTGCTTATTAAGTATTTGTTGTTTATGATTATACTTAGTAATCGATCAATACCTAACATTTGTATTAATATCTCTATATTTCTTTCTTTCCCTTATTTTTTCTTTTTCCTTACCCCTTTCCTCAACATTCATTAAGTGCCCAAACTGTTTGAGTTGCTAAGGAAAATTACAAAGATTAATATGATAGTTCATATTCTCATGAATATTGAAACCAACCAGGGGTTTTTCACATGCAGAAACAATTAGAATATGAAACAAAACTTGTTTGGTTTAAAAATGTATAAATAAAATATTATGTGAGGTCTTTGGAGGAGGAGAGCAAAGGTACTTCCTATGTGATCTAAAGCAATTTAATCTCTCTGACCCTCAGTTTCTTCATTCATCAAATGTAGAGTATAAAACTAGATGACTTCTAGGTCCCCTGTAATTCATGATCACAAATATGAGAAAAGTGCAGTAGATCTAAAGGCAGTTTGTGTAGAGTGATAAAGACATATTAAAGGGTTTCAGGAGTGACTGTGTGGTAAAGTAAAGAGATTAGTCATAAGCAATTTTTTTTCCAAGAGGTTTAGCAGTAAAACAGAGGGGAGAGAAATGTGGTAGTAGGTTAATGATATAATAGGGACAAAGTTTTATTTTGTAAGTACTGGAATATTTGAGCATATTAATAGGCAGATTAGAAGGAATGTAGTATCAGATTTAGGGATGAAAAGTATTTTATTTTTCATAAAATCAAATCCTTTCATTTTACAGCTGAGCAAATTGAGGCACTGGTATCACACCATAAGTCTCAAAGTAAAATTTGAGTCTAGGTCTTCTAGGTTTCAAATCCAGGTTTACTATGCACTATGCCATGCTAGTAAAATGAGAAAGGTAGAAAAGAGACCTAATGCTTCATTTTATCCTCTTAATGTTTGAATTAGTTTTTATTAAGATTGGATCAAATTTTAAACATAAAAATCTAGGAATGTTCTAACTACTTGTCTAATACTAAAAATGGTAGCATTTATTATGACTTCGAAAGATCAATATTTCCATATGAAAATCAAAGTCTCTCCTATGGGAATGTTTCTGTTGGTTATTTGATTGAAAAACTGTACTGGTACTTTAGCAAAACCAATTCTTTCTTTCTATTTTTTTAATCCATTGAGTTCAATTTTGTTTAGAAGATTAAGCATCTCTTTGGAGAGCAAAACACCTAGATCAAAACTGACATTGCATTAAATTTACAGGACCATGCTTTCTGGCTTAGTAGTTATGCTTTAATAATATTTTGTGGCAGTAACAATATATTACTGTTTGACATTTTTCACCATCTCCCCAACTCTGACACCTTTTCCCTCTCCACTAGGCACATAAGAAAGATGGAAACAAAACTTTCTAGAATGGCATCAGAGGAAGTCAAGGTCTAACTCAAGATTGTCATTTTCAAAGGGGATAGTGTACAAGGTACTTCTTTTTCACTTTGCTGTTCTTATGAAAGGGCTAAATGTTTAGAATTCACTGTATTTTCCTGATATACCTACTCATATGTTCTGGAAAGTTTGGTAGTTATGATATTTATAAAGCTGATTGGAATGGAAACTTATATAGTTGAGTTGACTGAATTATTTTTGGATACCTGAGAACTAATTTTCCAGTGGATGAGTTATCAAGTCTCTTTGATTATCAGACACTAAAACCCAGTCAAATACAAAGGAGGACGGTTGAAATTCAAGTTAGACAATTAGGTATTTTGCAGCATCTGTCATTAAAGACTCATTCAAGGAGGATGTTCTAACTTCAGGCTGATTCACTTTTGGTTTAATGTGGATTTCAGTTATCCCTTCAATTCCTAACCACACTGTGTAGAATCTCACATGGAAACTAAATATCCCAAGGGACACTGATCTGGAAAATATGAGAAAAATGGAAGTAAGTTTCTGTGGACAATTTAGAATTCAAAGTAAATGATGGCTTTATCTGAGAAAATGTTTTCTAATTAACATACAGTGTTAGTTATGCCTTCACTAACATCACATTGAAAATGACTCCCTTTCTTACTAGATGTGACCATATAATTAGACTTGTTGTAAAGTGATTCCAGTCTCTTAAAATTGTGATATATGCTATTAAATATATCTTTATTAACATTCTTCAATAACTTACAGGCACAGATTTGTGATTAAGATGTGCTTGTATTGGAATTTCTTGCTTTCCATCTCTCAGCTCTGTTAGTCTCTCAGACAATTTATGACATTTTCTCATTTTTTTCTCTAAGTCATAAAACATAAAAGAAGGGTAAACCTGTGACTTTTAAGAAAATAGGAAAACTTCTTCAAAATCAAAATCTACATGCCTCTGTTAAGATTAAAAAAAAAGAAATCAACATTTCCTCCTCATTAAGCATAAAGCCTGGCTAGACAAATGGTGGATGCCAGCAGTCATATGGATTATACTGTCATTCTGCTGTAAGCTATTGAACAAACACTGGAACATCTGTTGGAACCATAGGGGTTGCATGCCGCAAAGCAGTATCACAATTTCCAAACTCTTGATACATTAATCTTTTGTGATTTCTTCAAAGTCATTCTTTATATTACTACAATATAAGATGGCAGTAGGTACAAAGTAGGATGGGAAAATGAAGATTAAGTAGATAATACATAGAACAATTTTGAGGAATAGATAGACTGAAGTAAACATTACCAGATGCACATTACTATAAAGTGAATACTGCTTCAAGTTTAATACAAGGAAACCAAATAGCAGTAAACTATTCCCCATAGGAGTCCAACAAGAAGCTCCAAATGAATTCAGTCAAAAGCAATGAATCAGTTAATGAAAAGAAGGAGCCATTGAAAATTATAGCCGTGATGTTTTTTAAAGTTGTTATATACTTTCTAAAGAGCTCAGTTCTTTAATAAACTCAGGTTCCTGGCTTACTCATGTTTTTGAACACAAGGAATGATTTCCTGATGATGTAAGGATGGTAGCAAATGGGATGCAAGTGAGGGATGTGAAATTCATGTTATGGCACCAATCTTAAAAATCACATCTTAATCTTCAGTGTCATTTTGGTGATGAGTTGACCCCTCATTTCTCAGATCTCTGTCATGTATTTAAAGCTCTGGTTGTTTTTATTTAGCTGTAAAGACTACAAATGCAAATCTAGTAGCGTATTGAAGACATGCTGCCTGAGGGGGCCAAGCTTAAGTAAGTCCTCACCAGAGGGCAAGACATAGAAGAGTGTTGACTTTTCTCCTCACCATAGCAGCTTATTAGAAGCCTACTAAGGCTTAGGTTTTGTGTTTTCATATCTGCATTGGGGGAAGGGATCCATGTCAGTGATCACAGATCTTTATAATAAGTATATCTGATTTCTTCTAATGTTTAATTCTTAGAGGGTAGAACTATGTTTCTGAAGGTCCCTGGGAAGAAGGTAGAATTCAATGAAAAGGTATGGAGAATGGTTTTTAACTGTTTGTGGATTTCTATGAGTTTTTTATTCTTTTTAGAAACATTAAAAAAGATTATTGGTTTTAAATGTAAACATTTATCTATCTATCTATCTATATCTATCTATCTATCTATCTATCTATCTATCTATCTATCTATCTATCTATCTATCTATCTTATTCAGCTTGAGTTTTTCCATAGGAACTATGTCCTTCCTATCAAAATTGGTAATTTGTATCATCATAGTCAAGTCATTCTTATTCTACCCCTTTGGGAATACTTGTTGCCTAGATCTTAGAGTTGTCTGGAAAGAAACTCTCTAAAAGAATAGTTGAAGAGTTTTAGGAAGATAGTATAAGACTGGGGAAAGTATGGAGAGTAAGATATCTTTAAATGGATTTCAAAAAACCTCTAGAAAATGAGTTTTTCTTATGTGTTATCCAATCAAAGCCAGAAATATACATGATAAAAAAGGCATGGAATTGAAGGAAGAAAGTGTTAGTAATGACTCACATATACTATAGTGCTCTAGAAAATCTTGTCATAACAACTTTGCGAGGTAGGACTTCCAGATATTATTATCTCCTGGAAAGTTGGGAAACTGAGGCTCAGAGGGGGTTAGGTGAGCTGCCCCAAAATTATTTCTGTCTCTGTATCTACCTCTTTCTCTATCTCTGTTTCTGTCTCTGTGTCTCTCTCTCTGTGTCTCTTTGTCTTTGTCTGTCTTTCTGTCAGTGTCTCAGTCTCTCTCTCTCTCTCTCTCTCTCTCTCTCTCTCTCTCTCTCTCTCTCACACACACACACACACCCCACCCTGCCTGTTTTCAGTTGTACAGAACAAGATGTGTCTACTCTAAGTTCCCCCTGGTCTCCCCTCTCTGATTTCCTGCCTCCTTTCACCAATCGCCATTAGAACATAAGCTCCTTGAAGGTAAGGACTGTCCTTATTTTTATTAATTATATCTCCAATGCTTTCCACAGTATCTGACACATAATAAGGCCTTAAATATGTTTATTGGTTTGTATTAGAAGTAAGCATAGAGATGAGATTCAGATTCAGGCTTTTTTTCCTTCTTTTGAATCTCACATTGTATGAAGTTGCCTCTCATTATTAAATTTCAAGAACTGCTCAATTCAAAGAGATGCAAAGTTATGTTACATGATAAAAGCAATGGCCTTTTTAACACATAGTCAGATAAAAATTCAGTGTCCCCACAACTGAAACATGAGCAGCCATTGGAATCCTTTGTGCCATGGTAAAATAATTTACCATGTCATTATCATTGTTATCATGTGCTTAGCTTCAAAGCAAGAGAGCTATGGTGATACGTTATTGGAGCTGACATTCTCCAATACTTGTGAAAAAATAAAGTTCAGATCTTCTGTCTGAATGCACAATTATAAGAAAATAAGTTCACTTTGAAAAGGATCAAGTAACTGAAGAGTTTAGTTAAGTAAAGCAAGTAGGATTTTTTAGGTTCCTTTGGATATTATGTACTCCTTCCCCACCTAACAGTAACCCTGGTCTATTTAACTTGGTTAATTATTTAGTTTGAGTTTTGCAACAACCTTGTGGGGATAGATGCTACAGAAGGATCTGAGATAAAATTGAGAATTATTTAACTCTTAAGGCTCCAGAATTCCCGTCCTAGGTTCGTTCCCATCCTCACCCACCTCCATGTCATGATTAGTGATGCCTTATGGGATTCCAATGGATCTACTCACCATCTCTGTAGTTTTCTAAACCACATACTTGCCCCCTAGCTTCTATTCTTCTATGCTATTTTCTCACTCTATCAGAACACATTCTGATAAAGAGTGGGGATTATCTGTGCTTTAGTGCTTGTATGCCTGGTACTTAGTCTGAGGCTTGGCAAGAAGTAAATGCTTAATAAATGCTTCATTCATTAAGTACAATTTTGCAGACAGGGAAATTGAAATAAAGAGATTGACTTCCTCATCTAGTAAATATTTGAGTTAGGATTCAAACTCAGTTATCCTTGAGGGATTTTGAATACTTTAATAATTTTTAAATTTTTATTTTTTAATTTATGGAATAAAACAGGCATTTCTACAACATAATGCAATAAAAAGATTATTATACAAGAAATAGCAAATCTATTCTGTAAAACTTGCTATTTCTTTCAAATATACAACAAAATTATTATGTAAATATCTTTTTCCCCCTTCAATCCCCTCATCATGGAGATGGCTCTCATTAGACATAAATTGATAAATCTATATAAAATTATTTTATATATACTTCCATCTACCAGTTCTTTCTCTGGATGCAGATACTATGATTCTTCATATGTCCCTTATAGTTAATTTTGAAATTTATAATAATCAGAATAACATTAATTCACAGTCATTCTAAAAGCAATATTGCTGTTATGGTATACAATATTCACTTGGCCCTGCTCCTTTCACTTTTCATCATTTTGTGGAAGTCTTTTCATGCTTTTCTAAAATCATTGAAATCATCATTCCTTATAGCACAGTAGTATTTCATCACAATCATATACCACAGCTTGCTCAGCCATCTTGAAGGTACTGTGCTGTTCCCAATAACATTAGAAAGGGGCTTCTTGAGAGAATCATATAGAAAACATCTCAGATGGAGGTAGAGGTAATCAGAAAAAAAGTTCTATTTTGTACTGAAATTTTGGAAATTTGCAATGTTATTGGCATGTTTGAATATGATATAACTCCAGTACTTCATTGTTATATTGCAAAATCTGCCTTTCTATTTTTTTGAACTGAAATGTTCAATATTGATGTAATTTTACTGTGTGACCTTGGTATATGTGAAATAATTCATCTAGATTATGGAGTACATGTTTCTTTTATCTGCTGACTCAGTTGGGAAAAAGATCTATTTAGCATGTATGCTACTAATATTTTATATGTAATAACTCACCTCATTATTACTTTTACAAAATCGTTCAGAGAAAGAACTAATTCAAAGTGAAAGGAATTTAATCAAATAACATTATAAAATAAATGATGAGAAAGATTTGTATGTTTAGGGTTATCCTGTTACCCAAGGAAGGAGGAATATATAGAAGAAACACAATTTCGAAGACACATGATTGGTCATGTATTTAGGGAGTGTTTTTTGGGTAGTTGGGTGGGTCACTGGATAAAAGTACTGAGCTTGGAGTTTGGAAGACGAGTTCAAATCTGGTCTCTGACACTACCTGTGTGAGTTGGGGGAACTCATAACCTATCTTTGCCTCATTTTCTCATCTGTATAATAATATCTACCTCCCAGGATGGTAAGGATCAAATGAGACAATAATTATCAAGTGCTTATCACAATGCCTGACATACATTCTATGTAAATGTATTTTTGTATTGTAATTGTTATTTTTTTATATTATTTTATATTTTATATTATAACATTGTAAATGTTATTTTATTATTATTATTATGCTCTTTTATTTCAGCTGTCACTCTTTATTTTTGTTTTCCTTTTTTTTTCCTTTTTGGTGAGGCAATTGGGGTTAAGTGACTTGCCCAAGGTCACACAGAAAGTGTTAAATATCTGAGGCCAGATTTGAACTTAGGTTCTCCTGACTTCTGGGCCAGTGCTCTATCTACTGTGCCATCTAGCTATCCCCACTCATCATTTCTTAATAAAAAAAATTCTTAATTGAATTTTGATTCAAAATTCTTTCTCTCAGTAGATTGGGTTATTATCAGGTGATCCAACAGGAAGCCAATTATATCAAAGTAATTTCATATATTTGGGGAAATAGATTTTTTTCAACTCTTATGCCACACAAATAAATTTGGGAGTAAGATTGAAAAAAGATTAGGTAAAACTAGTAGATATGACAATCTTTGCCCTAATTCCCCCAGTCATTAAAACAGATGAACTCATATCTTATCAGAAGCTACTCCTTTAATTTTTAAGCAACACAGTGATGTAATTTCAGAAACTATGTTCTTTTCTTATACCATAATTACTAAATCTAGCTTATTCAAGACGTGCCACTGAAGTGATTCATCTAAGAATATGCATTGAAGAAAATCACACTATGTCATCTAAGAAGTTACTAAATTTGTAGGACTGAGACAGATGGAGAAGTGATTCAACCCAAGTATCAATTGTCTCACTGGGATGTCAATTATGAGAAATTTAAAAGTGAATGATGCCTGAGAATGCTGGGGAAAAGTGTTCTTTTAATTATCCCAGAAATTCATGGCATGTCTATTTTAGGTGAGTGATGGTAGTAAAGGATTTTTTTTTAATGACTAATACTAGTGTACAGAGGGCTTCCAGGGATGTATCATGCCTTTGTTGTGCCCTGACTACTAAGTTTCTCAATATACAAAGTCGAAAAAAGCAGACTTGGTGGAAATTAAACTCTTCAATAGGCCCCAAAGATGCCATCCTAAGCACTTTGCTTGGGATTCAGGGTAGATATTGTATTTTATTGTTTACTTGAATTTAAAACTGAAGCTGCTCTGAATAATGGGAGAAAGTGACTGTAGACTTCCCTTCTTACCAGAAAAGATGTAGGTAGAACTAGAAATGGGTGAATGAGTAGGTATTTAATAAAACTATCCTTTTCTGCTGCTCAGCTATTTTTTGACTGAGCATATTAAATTGCTGAAGTATAAAAACTACCTGAACATAAAAAGGCAAAATCTCATTCTGCTCTTAAAAAATAAATCCCCAAACCCAGTTGTTATAACACTTCCTTATGGTCTCCCACAACTACAAAGCTTTCTAACCATGTGGCTCTCTTGTTTTTTCATTTATTTCACCTAAACAGCTCCCCATGCTTGCAATGTACTCTTTTTTCATATACGTTTCTATCAACTTTTAAGACTCCTGTCACTTGTCCTCACTTTTATAAACCCTCATTACCCAGTAGTTAATACCCTTTGCCTTATTAAATTACTTCATATTTACTTATCAACCTAACATACTTATTGCTTCAATGGAATATACATTAATAAAGGATAGGACTATTGCTTAATTTTCCTCTGAGTAGCCCAGAATTTAGCACAGTACCTTATACAACCTAGGCATTAACTAAATGTTTATTCATTTGAACATAAGGCACTTCATTTAGCCCCTTTCTGTATATATATATATATATATGAATATATATATATATATATTAGTCTATACAGAGCTGCTTGGAGGATATTCCATACTTGGAATAAATACAGGTGTGTGCCCCTTGGAACAATCCCCCATTTTTGGTGGGTATTTTTGGCCTACATATGTAGCCAGGTTAAGTATGGATTTGGATTTTTGATAACACATTCACTTTATGCTGCCAGGTTGGGGTATTCTATGGACTCCCTATGCCACAATGTTTCCCAGTCCTTTGCAATAAGACAAGATATTGGAATGGTTAATTTTTAAAAACAAAACAAAAATACAGAAAGTGACCAGGGTATGCCAGACATTGGAAGAAGCAGGTCCTTGATATTATCTGTCACAGAAATATCTAGCTTTGGAAAGGTGGTGGATTTTTTTGGGGGGGATTTTATACCTTCATATGGACCATTTAACAGTTTTTCCATATAGGAGTTTAGTGCTTCTGAATAGAGCGTTTTTGAATTTTTATTTTTGCTTTAAAATGTTAAGGATTAATCACCTTAATAAAGGGAGTTAATTGAAATTTTAATTAAAAATCAGCAATGAAATAATTTTAAATAAAGGGCTAAAATTAATCAGAGTACTATTCTGTAAATCTAAGATTAAGATTTAAATTGGAAAAAATCAAATTTACAGCTTTTTAAGCCCCTATAAAACTTTAATTAATGCAGTTATCCATTACTCTCTTCCATTTTTATATATATTGTTTTGCATTGCTTCCTAATCGTTTTATATGTATGGATAGCTTGTCTCTCCAGCTAGTTTATAAACTCGTTGAATAGGAAGACTATGCCTACTGCTATGTCTTAATCCTTAAAACTTTTTTAATTCTTCTCTCTTTTTACTTTTCAATATTTGTTAGAAATCTAATAGAATTAGACCAAATAATAATAAAAATAAGAACAATACTAATAGTTAGCATTTGTGCATCACTTTAAGATTTGGAAAGTGCTTTACAGATATCTCATTTTAACCTCATGCCAACCATAGCAAATAGATATTATTTTCTGCTTTTTTGCAGATAAAGAAACTGAGGCAGAAAAACCATTAAGTGACTTGTATAGGCTCACAGAGCCCATAAGTGTCTGAGGTCAGATTTGAATGCAGATTTTCTTTATTGTAGATCCAGCATTCTATCCACTGAACCTCCTATCTGCTTCAAAGAGAGTTGAAGTATCAGAATGTTTGAAATCTCTGCTTTGGTAGTCAATTGTGAAGCATAATGATCACTGTTGGTTATATCTAATACAATTTATTGAGCATCCAATGAATTCAAGTTACTGGACTAGGTACTAAGGGATCATATAGAGTAAAAACACTATATGCTTGTACAGGGATTCATAACAGCAACAAATTGTTAAATATCTATTACATGCAGTAAATACTGAGCAGCTACAAAATTCAACTAAGTGGGGTCCCTGCTCTTAAGAGTGGGATTAATCCCACTAATTAATCCCATTAGTTCCAGTGGGATTAATAAATATCTATTGAAATGAACAGAATTGTTTCTTAACATTGAGTTCACAGTATACTTGTGGTTAATTCTAGACCTTGATTGGAATATGGAAACATCATAAAAATGATTTCTTTGTAAGGCTCAACAGAAACCTTCTCCATATAATATCCTAATAGAGGGGAGCTTAGTTAATGTCAAGTTGGAAAGTATGAATTTAAAAACCACTCATTTTGGAGTCATAGAAACTCAGTTTCTTAATTCAGCTTTACTACTTTCTATGTATGTGACTTTCAGCATGTGTCCCTCTTTGTAAAACCAAAGGATTAGACTGAATGATTTCTAAGGCTCTTTCTGACATAAATATATGATTCCATTGTAATTATATAAAGAGGAAGGTGTGGTGATCAGAGGTGTTTCATTATCCTTATTTGCCCCTCACTATAATATTAAGTTTTTTCACATATTATTTTCCTGAAATAAATAGTTATTTCAAGACATCTCCTTGCTAGTTCTTTTCAGGTCAGGGTATTTTTCATTACTTCAATGATTCCTAAGTATAATATGAATTATGACAACAACAAATGTTCCAATTCTCTATTTCCTTTATCAGGTCACCAGCAGATCAGGCTCTATGCCAGAAGACAAAGAGTCAAGAACGAAGATGGCTAAGCAAAGTGAGGAGTCTTAAACATTTTGTAGATACCTTGGTCCCCTCTGGTGAAGTGTGTAGATCCCATCCCAGGATATTAAATGCATAAAATGAAATATATAAGATTAAAAAAGGAACCAATTGTTTTGAAGTGTACTTATTTAAAAAAGAATAAGAGGCAGCTAGATTGTGCAATGGACAGACTTGTCCAGTAGGCTTTGGAATCAGAAGGACTTGTTGAAATCTGGCCTTATTAACAATTATTAACTTTATTTAACTATTAACACTTATTAGCTGTGTAACCCTGGGAAAATCACTTTATCCTAATTGCATCACCCTAAAAAACAAAAACCAAAACCAGAAACAGACAAAAAAGAATAAAGCTCATAGACCCCAGATTAAGAATCCCTGATGTAACCTGAAATTTTGGATGAAGTTCTATACTTGATCAAATCAGAATCTAGTGTCACCTTTGTTCTAGAATTTATAATGAAAGATCAGAAGTATTGACAGTGTAGAGAAAAGAACATTAAATCTAAAGTCAAAAGTTTGGATTGATATCTTAATTCTCTTCAAGATCTAGATCTAATGATCCTTTAATTTTTGAGCAACCAAACTAACCTGCAAAAAGTCACAAAAGTCATGAATATTACACAGGGAGCTAATGCCTGTCTCCTTTCATTTAAATACAAGTTCTACTTCAAAACTGAGGTCTTAATTACTCCAGTTTCTTCATATATATTTCCTTAAATGTTTGTAAATATTTTTCCTTAGTAAAATTTAAACTCCTTGAGGATGGAGATACTTTCATTTTTGTTTTTATCTTCCCAGTGGGAGTAATAAATATCGATTGAAATAAACAGAATTGTTCCTTAACATTGAGTTCACAGTATACTTTTGGTTAGTTCTAGATCTTGATTGGAATGTGGAAACATCATAAAAATGATTTCTTTACAAGACTCACCAGAAACCTTCTGCCATATAATATTTCTTTAGCTCAAACAGAATAAAATGCTGAGCTTAATTTAAAATATAAACTTGTGCTTTCTATTACCAAGGATAAGATGGAATTGTCATCTCCTACAATATGTTTATCAGTCAGTCCTACATGACTTTAGTAAGTAGGAAATTAGGGCTTCTACTTTCTAGTATACAGTAGAAACTTATAAAATGAAAAATATCAAAATATATTTTTCAGAATTTTATATGTATGATTGATCTTATCTTACCTTTTTAAGTGGTGGGGAGGATTGGGAAGGAAGATAAAATTTGTTAATACTAAACTAAAAAATGAATGTTAAATTTTTAATGCAATTGGGAAATGTCTTATGAAATATATAAATATATTCTAAAAGATTATGAAAAACTAACTCTTAATTTTGGTACATTTTGTCTCAAATCCATAATAAACTTCTTTGAATAATCTAGGGATATATGGAACTTTAAAAATACTTCATTTTGCTTTTATAATGTTAAGAAGTATATTTTACAAAATTAAGAATTAAGATATAGAGGGAAAATAATTGAGATTTTGATAACAAAGTTCGATAGAGATCTACCATGACTTAAAAAAATGTATGGTTTAGAAATAACATATTCAATACAAAAACATAAAATGAAGTGAAAAAATAGCACCAGATAGAAACACCTTATAGTAGGAGTATTAGTTCAAGTCTGGATAACAAAGAAGCAAATTAAATGGTTTTTATGTTATTAGTGCAGTTTACACAGAAAATTTAAAAAATATATATTTTAAAAATATATATGTTTTTGTGATCTCCTCTAAAGTTTATCTATGAGTTCTTTCTGATTCATAGAACACTTTTGGTTTTGGATGGGAAGAAAAAGAAAACAATTTGTAGAGTAGGTATCTAAGGGCAGTCTTCATCTGTGCTCAAATGAATATAAACATTTTGACTGTAATGCATTGGTCTGCTCAAGCTAACCAATGTAGCTTGGCTTCCTAACTTTAGCTGACATTATCCTTTGCCAAGTTGACTTTTTAATCTGCAGTGACAGTACTTTTTCTAACTTTATCTGTAAGTGAAAAACAAGAGAAAAAGAAAATTAAAGGGGAAATGACATACTTCATGAATTGAGATTGAAATTTCAAAGCAGGGCAATTCATAAAGTGAATATCTCAGAAGTCCTTTTCCTGCTAATTTCTATTTTCCTCATGATAATGTCTTCTCAATATTCTCAGAGAAATGTCAGCCACAGATATTTCTTTGCCTGAGGGGTCTGAAGCATCACATAAGAAAAAAAAAGCAAATGAAAACTTTGTCATGTTCACCTGAAAGAAAATATAAAACTCCAGAAGATCTCAGAAATGTAGATGGTAGTTTATTGCATGTAAAATGTTAAAATAAAATGTAGCATTCATTGCTTCAAATAATTTAGGGAATGACATGCCTGTAAGTGGAGGTCAGCTCTGACTTATTTACCTTTGTGTGTAATGCAACCATCTTGCTTTTGCATTAGTAGGAGGGGATATAGGGGGATGAAGACTATCAAATTTCTGGAACTAACTGAAATAAGTTCAATATTAGGATGAAATTGCAGATTGTATATATATATATATATATATATACATATATATATAGCTGATAGCTATCAACAGTTCAATTATATTATGTTAATTTTTTTTGTTCAAGTACAGGTCTATTATTTAGAGGTCTTTATTGTTTGTCCTTAGTCATTCGAGTTACAAATATGGATAATGCTGCATTATTTGATATGTTGTTAGCATGGACAATATCATGCTTATAGATAATCATTTACCCTCATGTTTGGGACCATTGACAATTTATTGTGGGTCAGTATAAACTAACACCAGTCATGATTTATTATACTATATGAGTTATATGACACTTTGGGGGGAAGAGAAGGCCCATAAAATTTTTGGTGGGAGTCATAAATTTTTCTACTGCAACATTGATATAATATTGTATAAACATAGATTATGATCTCTGCTGAAAAATAATTTTTTATAAAGTAAATACCACAAGATTGTGAGATCTTTCATTCAACTATGAAAGTAGATCTAAAATGGTTGGAAAATGTAATAGTTATAATTCAGAGCTTTATAAACCAATATGTAATGAAATTATATAATTCTGCATCTTTCTTAGTGTCTGGCTTAGCTTTGGTAAACTGTTGGGCAACCTCAACTTGGAGAGCTATGTGATGTGAATGAGTGTAGGTGCCTGGAGATATTGACAAAAACTAGAGAATGAAAAAAGCTTTCAAAACCAGTTTTCCCAGGGGTGTTTAGAAAGACAGTGGGTGTGTCAGAATCTGAAACCACAAATTAGTAGTTCCTTACAGAATCTTGATTAAAAGTAAAACACCCAGGAGGGCATGGTCTCATTCCTTTCCAGTCTCCGCTCATGATCTTCTGGAATTTCTTTTTGTTGATTTTTAGTCATTGTGTCTTTGTGACTCCATTTGGGATTTTCTTGGCAAAGATATTGGAGTAGTCTTTGATTTCCTTCCCCAGATCATTTTATAGAGGAGGAACTGAGGCATATAGGGGTAAATGATTTGCCTGGAGTCACACAGCTAATAAACTTTTGATGACAAATTTGAATTCAGAAAGGTGTCTTCCTGACTTTAGGCCTGGCCTATTCATTGTGCCACCTGTATGGACTTTATAATATTACATCACAAAAGCCTCCTCATTCAGAAAGTTCACTCCATCCTTGATTTCTCAAAAAAATTGGAAGCATTTATAAAGAGCTCATTTAGAGCTTTTTGCTCTGAATATCTTGTTCCTCTCAGTTCTCCCATTTTAAGGAAAAGGGTAGATATATCTTCGATCCTCTTCAGGTTCTAAAACTGAATCTCTCAACTTATTCTACTATGCCTGATGAAGAGTATTTTCTTCACACACTTATCTCTTCAACCCTTCTCATCTTTTCAGCTCCTGTGTATGTGCTTTCTTCCCTCTTTAGAATGTAAGCCCCATTCAGGTCAGGTATTGCCTTTCTTTCTGTTGTATTTTATTTACCATCTTTTAGCACAGTGGCACTTTTTTGCATCTTGACTTGGGAAGCTTCACAGAGTCACTTAAATTATATTTCATTTTTAAAAAATGATCTTTCTCTTTAAATTTGGAAGTACAAATTTAAACATAATAAAATATGTCTTCAAAATGATTTTAAATTTATTAAATTTAATTAAATAATATATATTATATAAAGTTATTAAAATTACAGAACCATATTGTTACATGTGATAACATGACATAGTGACTAGAGGTCCAACCATGCATTCAGGAAAAGTTGGGTTCAAATCCTATCTCTGAGTGAACATGCAACTGCTATCTAACCCCCAAGCAACTTTTTAAGATTATAAACTGCTAATGCTTTTGCTTATATGCTTCCTTATATTTAACTATTTTATATTAATTGTCTTTCTATTTCCTCAGTATATATTTGTAAATGTTACAGTTTTTTCCTCCATTAGAATATAAGCCTATTCTCTTTTTATTCCCATTGTTAGCAAATAGCAGACACTGGATAAATGCATGTTGATTGAATGATCAATTGATTGAATTTAACAGCTGATCTATAGAAACGAGTAGAGTTTTTGCACTAGGAGTCCATTACACCAATGGAAACACAAGTCTGTAGCCCCTCAGTAATAATAATATTATCATAATAAGTATTATTATTGTTATAATTATTACCATTAGTTGTAATTGTTGCAGTCAGAGTAGTAATAATAATGAGTCATGGTATGTTGCCTTCATCAGAAAATGAGTCCAGAGGGTGGCAGGTGGAGTGAGGGATGTGGTCTAATCTTGGTGCCCAATTAGTCAACAGCTGATTTTAGAATTCCTAAAAGTTGGTGGGTTTTGTCATTGTTGATTGAGTCTTGGTTTTGCACAAAGACTATTCTAAAAGTTTCTACTTATTGCCCCCAGAGGTTTACTGCCAACAGAAATGCTAGTTAAGTAGAAAATATCAAAAAGGAAAAATCTTGAAAAATTCCTGGGTATAACATTTTTCTTAGCTTCACCATTCTACCCTCAATGTCCAAGGGAAATTAGTTGATTAACTGAAAGAATCAGCATTCCAAAGCAGTATCTTTGCCTTTGTTTTTACATATTGGTTTTTTAAGGAAAAAAATGTTAGAAATTTGAGAAATTTTTTTTGAAAGTGAATTCGTAATAATAATAATGATAAAATAATACATTTGTATTATACTTAACTGTTATAGGTCTTATTTTTATATCTTATCACATCTGAACTTCATACAAAGGTAGCTTAGAAACAGTTCATTTGCTTATTTCTAACACACACAAAGTATCTAACTATATAGACAGCTAGGTGGCACGGGGAATAGAACACTGGGAATGGAGTCAGAAAGATCTGAGTTCAAACTTGACTGTAGATACTAGCTGGATGTTCAAGTCACATAACCCTGTTTGCTTCAGTTTCCTCATTTGTAAAATAAACTGGCGAAAGAAATGTAAAACCACTTCATTATCTTTGCCAAGAGAACCCTAAATGGGATCACAAAGAGTTAGACATGACTGAAAAATGACTGAACAAAGAAAAAAAATCTAATTACATGCTTATTTGTCTACACCTTTAAAAAGGTTTTATTTTTGTATTTCTTTGCATCCAGCACTTAACATAGTGCCTGGCACACAGAGACACTAATAAATTATTATTAATTCATTCAATACTTATCAACACCTATTCTATTTTAATATCAGGATATTTTCACCTCACTATCCAAATTCTTTAAGCCATATTTTGTAGATTCCAGTGATATAAAATCAGCAGAGCCACAAACTCTCTTCAATTGCAAACAGTAGCAGAACTGATAGAAGGGGTTGGGATCATTTCCCAGTGATGTCTTAGAGAAAAGCCAAGTCATGGCTTCACTGCTGATTCAATAACGGATGTGGAATAACCTCATTAGCCAGCAAGCACAGATCATGGTAACTTTATTAGCAGCCTCTCTTCCTGGGGAAGGTAATGTACTGATCAGACCTCTCGGGACCAGAATTTGTGAAACTGGCCTCTGTAGAGGGAAATGGCAGACTGATTAATACCTGTGGCACTGCCAGCCACAGCCCAGGATGAGCTGATTCCTAATCAGCAATTCCCCTGACAGTCTCAACTAACACAGGTATCATGCTTGACATTCTTCAGCAGTATCTGTTCCTTCCTTTTTGTAAATTTCCACAGAGACTGGAGCCAGGCTTTCAATTTCTGTTCTGAGAAAGACTTATAGAGGTTAGGGAAACTCAGGAGTATCCTACCTTGTAACTAAAAGGTAATTACCCCGTTAAATTTGAAGTGCACAGAGTACCATATACATAATTTTGAACCTTATGATATAATAGGGCCAGTTCACAGAAGAACCCCAGATTGATTGAAAGGTTGAATACGATCTATTATATAAGGTTAACAGAACCAGGGAAATGTCATATTTACATTTAAAAAATATAATTCTTCCCAAATTCCCCACATAGAGAATGTACTATTTCCTTGCCATTTACATGGTACTTTAAGAAAAATTTTCTTTAGCAATTTGCATTCATCTCCCAGAAATATCTAATAAATGGTGGATAAACAAGGTTAGATTCCTGAGGAAACCAATTGGAGACATCCTTCCAAATTGATATGGGACAACAGATTTTAGATCTTGAAGGGACTTCAAAGGTCATTTAGTCTAGAGGCCCAGATGCTCCTCACAGTTGTCTGAACCAAATTAAAATATAATTGATATATATTTAACTATTAAGATGTAGTAAGAGACAGATATATTACATTTTAAACTAAGTTAATATGAGATCCACAATGATACTAATGTAGAGTTTAGGGGTCCCTATTTCTATTTGAGTTCCACACCACTGATCTAGTTTAACTCCTGCCTTTAACAAATAAAAGGAAACAGGCCCAGAGAGGTAATAATCTGCCCAACTTCACACAGATAGTAAGGGCAGATTTGGAAACTGAATGCATATCTTTTCATTCTGGATCCAATGTTCTTTTGTACTTATTAATGGCCTAACATTAGCTCTAATCATCCAAACAATCCTGAATGTGTTCAATTAAACTATCATCTAGTCTTATGTCTTCCATCTTTTCCATAAGCAGACTTCACTAAATGCTTTGCTAAAATTTAAGTAACTGTTTCTGTATCTAGAGAACTTCTCTCAACTCCAGATTGGCAACCCTATCAAACAAAGGAAATATGTTTAGTGTGGCATGATTTCATCTAGAGGTTATTCAGTCTTTCTCTGATTATAGTTTCTTTTTGTACATTCTTACTCTTAAAAACATACTCTAGGAATTTTTCATGAATTGAAGCCAAAATCTTTGACTTACATTCAGTCTGACCCTTTATTTTCTTCTTTCTTCTTCCTTTCCAAATCAGGACAGCATTTGCTCTTCCCCAAACTTATGGCATATCTCTAATTATTCACAATCTTTTAAAGATTACTGATTCAACAATCACCGGATCAAAGCTATGGCTCCACAATCAATCTATCAAATCTTTGATGATATCAGGATATAGTTCAAATGGACAAGGTGATTTGAAGTCATCAAGAATAGGCATATGCTTTCTTACTATCTTCTTAAGACATAACATATTAGATTTCATATCCATATTTATTATATTGTATTTTCTAGGCCAAAGATTTTCTTTTTAGAGGAAATAAAAAAGTAAAAATAAACTTGTCATTTATTGTACTTTCACTCATTCTAATCAGTTATCTTATTCTTACTTTGATACTTAACTTTTCACCATTAGCTTAATCTTCCTTCTTGCTGAAAAGACACACACAGAAGACAGAAACTTATATAATGAAAGATAAATACAAAATGGCAGGACAATCCATTAAAAAATGTTAGGAGTGCTAAAGTTCAGAATAAGCTGATAAGGAAAGGTAAGGGTAATGACCTCCCCACCGCCCTCCCACCCCCCAAAAAAAACCAACAAATAGCAAGGAGGAAGATAACATCTTTTTCTTTAGGAAAAATTACCCTTGTTTTCTTTAGAAAACTATCCTTATTCCTCTTACTTGTAATTGCTTCTTTTTTATATATTAATACTTTTTATTTGCAAAACATATGTATGGGTAATTCCTAAACATTAACCCTTACAAAGCTTTCTGCCACAAACCCCTCCCCCCTACTCTTCACCCCTCCCCCAGATGGCAGGATATGCACTACATGATAATTATGTTAGAATACTTAAGAAATCAAATATATGTATAGTTATTGCCACACATCATTTTTTGTGCAGGAGAAATCGTATCTACAAGAAATAATAATCCGATAAAGGAAATACAATGCAAGCAAACCTCAATAGAGAACATGAAAATGTTATGTTGTGGTCCACATTTCACATCCCTCTCTCTGGGTGTATATGGCTTTCTTCAGTGAACAATTGGAGGTGGTGTGAAACATTTCATTGTTGAAGAGAGCCATGTCCATCAGAATTGATCGTCATATAGTACTGTTGTTGCCGTGTATAATGATCTCCTGGTTCTGCTCATTTCATTCAGCATCAGTTCATGCAAGTCTCTCCAGGCCTCTCTGAAATCATCCTGCTGGTCGTTTCTCACAGAACAATAATATTCCATAACATTCATATACCATAATTTATTCAGCCATTCTCCAATTGATGAGCATCCCTTCAGTTTCCAGTTTCTAGCCACTACAAAAAGGGCTGTCACAAACACTCTTGCACACATGGGTCTCTTTCCTTCCTTTAAGATCTCTTTGGGATATAAGCCCAATAAAAACACTGCTGGGTCAAAGGATATGCATAGTTTGATAACTTTTTGAGCATAGCTCCAAATTGCTCTCCAGAATGGTTGGAAACGTTCACCGTTCCACCAACAATGCATCAGTGTCCCAGTCTTCCCACATCCCCTCCAACATTCATCGTTATCTTTTCCTGTCATTTTAGCCAATCTGACAGGTGTGTAGTGGTACCTCAGAGTTGTCTTAATTTGCATTTCTCTGATCAATAGTGATTTGGAGCATCTTTTCATATGATTATAAGTAGTTTTAATTTCATCATCTGGAAATTGTCTGTTCATATCCTTTGACCATTTATCAATTGGAGAATGGCTTGAATTCTTATAAATATGAGACAATTCTCTATATATCTTAGAGATGAGACCTTTATCAGAACCCTTAAATGTAAAGATGATTTCCCAATTTGATGCTTCCCTCCTAATCTTGTCTGCATTAGTTTTGTTTGTACAGAAAGTTTTTAACTTAATATAATCAAAATTATCTATCTGGCGTTCAATTAAGAGTTCCAGATCTTCTTTGGACATAAATTTATTCCATCTCCACAGGTCTGAGAGGTAAATTATCCTATGTTCCTTTAATTTGGTTATAATATCACTCTTTATATCTAGACCATGAACCCATTTAGATCTTATCTTGGTGTGCGGTGTTAGGTGTGGGTCCACCCTTAATTTCTTCCACACTAGTTTCCAATTTTCCCAGCAGTTTTTGCCGAATAGTGAGTACTTATCCCAAAAGCTAGGGTCTTTGGGTTTATCAAACACTAAATTGCTAACGTTATTACCTAGATTGTCCTGATATCCTATCCTATGCCACTGATCGATTACTCTATTTCTCAGCCAGTATCAAATGGTTTTGATGACCACTGCTTTATAATATAGCTTTAGATCTGGTACAGCAAGGCCACCTTTCCCTTGAAATTCTTGACCTTTTGTTCTTCCAAATGAACTTTGCTACTGTTTTTTCTAGATCTGTAAAATAGTTTCTTGGGAGTTTGATTGGTATGGCACTAAATAAGTAAATTAGTTTGGGTAGTATTGTCATTTTTATTATATTCGCTTGGCCTACCCATGAGAATTGTAATTGCTTCTTTCTATGTTTTCAGAATTTTATCACTGAGAACTTCCTATCTTTTTTTTAGCTTGATCTACTCTGTAGAAACCTCTTGAAATCCCCCAATTTCATAAAGAAGAGTAACTATAGTAACCTTTCCCTTGAAAGAGGTATGGTGGATGTAGGACTGAGTCAGGGAGAGAACTGAGTACAGGTGCTGCTTTGGTCTACAATGTTCTTTATGTTTCCCTCCTAAGGTACTCTCAATGCTATTGGGAACAACTGAAGTGAAAGGATGTTAATGCTGCAGGAACTACTGCTGAGTAACAAAGATGAGGAAGGGTATATTAGTGGTTTGTGGTTGCAGGGTCTAGTCTTATTGCTATGAGAATATAATGGTAACAGAGTATCTGATAAGCCATTGGACATTGTGGGAAGAATTACTGAATGACTAATAAAAGGAAAGGAAGGCATGGAAGTTTAAGTGATGCCCAGAAAGCCAGTTGGGGATATTCTCATTTTTTGTTTCATTGGTTCTTCCCCTCCTGGTTATTACAACTCTAAAGGAGATAGATAAAGAATGTTATAGAATGTACTTTTCTTTTTTTTTTTTCTTTCTTTCTTTTTTTGCTGAGGCAATTGGGGTTAAGTGATTTGCCCAGGGTCACACAGCTAGGGAATGTTAAGTGTCTGAGACCAGATTTGAACTCAGGACCTCCTGACTTCAGGGCTGATGCTCTATCCACTACGCCACCTAGCTGCCCCTTAGAATGTACTTTTCTATTCTGTTTTTTAGTAATCTTTAAGGAAAATTGGTGCATAATGAAAATTTTAAAAATGATTTGTTTGCTTTATGTGGATTTCATGTTTTCTTAGTGATTCTGGGAAATTGAAAGTGGTGGATATATCTAGATTGGAAAGTACAGAGGTTAGTAATGTGATAGCACATAAATAATTTAATAAATTTTTTTTTTTTTTTTTACTGGAGAATAAAATGCATCCATTCTATTTCCCGGGAGTGCTAAACCTAATGAAAAACCTAATAACTTAGTCTATTATGTAAAACTACTTAATTTGAAATGCACTAATATGCCAATCTTCATCCCTTGAGATGATAAATCATTGGACATCTTTTCCATTCATTATTTCTCCTACTTTATAGTTCTTTTTTTTTTTTTTAGTTTTTGCTTAAAAATATTTTAAGTCTTATTTTTTCTGCCTCTTTTCATCATTTTCACCCTGAAAACCCATTCTGCCACTGTGGCTCCTTTCTCTAATTGGTCATTTTCTCTTAGTACTTTCACTTTAAGGAAAGTGCCCAGGCCAGCAATGTCTTTCTTTCTTTCTGGCTTTATTCTATTTCTATTATGCCCCAAAATGTGCACTTTTTTCTTTTACATTCCCACTTTCAACTCTCCTCCCCTTTTGGGGGAATATTGTTTCCTCAGAGTAAAATGGAAGGTTCTTGATGTCAGATAATGTCTTTCTGTTTGTATCTGTATTCTTAGCATCTAGCACAGTGCAGACACAGGACATGATAAGTGCATAATAAATGTTTGTTGGCTTGACTTGACTCTGAATTTCACAGCAATTGATACGTTGAGGGTGGCATGTTGGCAACATAAAACACAAGAAACATAACTGTGTGATAGGGCTTAAAACCTGATGAAATCACCTCAGGATTTCTGCTTTTTTAATCTTCCATTTGTTTGCATTGAGGTCACAAAATAATTTTAGGATTGAGAAAAATGGGCAGAGTAGAGAGCTTAGATCTGGAGATTTATTGGCAGTTCTTTAGAACTTTCTCTGATATAATGCTCCTTGGGTAACATATATCAATTGGATATTAAGAAGGAATTATAAGGAATTCCAACACTAAATCAAATTGAGCTTTCTAACACAGACCTTACCTTTGATGAAAAGGAAGTTGAAGTTAAAAAAATAATTAAATTCTAAAGGGGCTATATAGTTGATTGACTGTTCTGTGTTCTGTGAATTTAGGGTGGGGATAGGATTTTTTTTTTTTTTTTTGCAGGGGAAGGAGAAAAGTCTTTCTAAAAGATTTATAGCTTAAGAATCTGGACTTTAAGATAAAATCAAGATGCCAGTCCACTCTTCCATTTTATGGGGAAGAGGTTGCACTTTATCTGAGATCCTCAATTGAAACCAGAATATAGAAGCAGTGAAGTTTTCCAATTATGTACTCAGTGGAGCCATATCCAGGAGTGACCAGTAATGACTCATAGCACCATCAGATCTCTTTCAAGCAGTAACTTTGTGCGACCAGTAGTTATTGTAATTCATTTGTTCTATTTGAGTCCAGTTCTTCACAACCTCATTTGGGATTTTCTTGGCAAAGCTAATGAAGTGTTTTTTTTTTTTTTCCATTTCCTTTTCCAGTTCATTTTTGAAACTTAGGCAAACAGGGTTTAGTGACTTCATCAGGATCACACAGCTAATAACTGTCTAAGGCTGGATTTGAGGAACCTCAAACACAACATAACTATCTGTATACCTGTCTTACAATAAAGAAAATAATAAGAGTTCATAGAAAGTTATATCTCTTCTGTTAAACTAATACAGATGACAGATTGATAAATTGTAAGTACAAACAAATCTGCAAAATACTCAGGCTCTGCAATTAGGTATGTTTCCCCTTCTCATGTAGACATTCAATCTCTATATGAAACCAGTGAGGAAGCTTCAATAGATGCCATTTGGATATTACTTCAGGGATCTTTGGTACAGGATTATTTATTTAGGTTTTTGGTATATTATCACTGATAAACTTCATTTTTTATTAAAACTGTTCTGAAATGACATAGGAATAATGCTGTACCAGGGAGTATTAACCAGATGGGAATTTTATCTTGTGAAATATCAAATTATTATGTGAATTCTATGAAGGATATTGCTGGGCTCTGCATCTAACAAAATACTTGTAAGGATAGTAGGAAATGTTAAAAAGGTTATTTCTTTCTCTTTTCTGTAAAATGGATGGAACATTTATCTAACTTGTCTCATAGGGCTGTTGTGACATTCAAATAAAGTAACATTTTAAAAGCACCTGAAAACTTTAAAGGGTTATATTAATATGAACTATTCTTTTAATTTACTTTTTGTTTTTAATTTTTTTAAATAAACCATTCAGTAGGTCAGGATTTCAATTATCTGTTACAGGTTTTTGTCTAGATCTTTTTTATTGTTATTTTTCTTCAATAGTATTTTGTTTTGCCAAATACATGTGACAATAGTTTTCAATAGTCATTTATTTGTAAAACTTTGTGTTCTAAATTTTTCTTCCTTCCTCCTTTACCTCACCCCTCCTCAAGAAAATAAGCAATTTGATATAGATTAAATATGTGCAATCCTTTTAAACATAATTCCATATTTGTCATGTTGTACAAGACAAAAAAGGGGAAAAACACAAGAAAGAAAATAAACAAATAAAATGGTGAAAATACTATGTTTAGATCCTCATTCAGTTTCCATAGTTTTCTCTCTAAGTGCCATTGACATTTTCTAGCCCAAGTTGTTTGGAATTGTCTTGAATCACTCATTGTTGAGAAGCGTCAAGTCCATCACAGTTGATCATCACAAAATTTTGTTACTGTGTGCAATGGTCTCTTGGTTCTGCCCAATTCTCTCAGCATCATATAGGCCTTTCCATGGTTTTCTGAAATCAGCCTGCTCATCATTTCTTATAGAGCATTAATATTCCATTATCTTCATATACCATAACTTATTCAGCCATTCCTCAATTGATGATGACCTGTAGAGGGCCACAGATAGTGAGGGAACTCTGGGTGAGGAATAAGACCCTTCAGCTTTAAGGGAACCTGCTGACAAGGTCTGGTTGAGCTTCCCATCTTCCCTAAGGGATTTTGCCCTTCCTTAGAAGTCAGGTGGCAGTGACAACTTGTGTTGTAATTAAAGCAGAGTGATGCCAAGTGGCAGAGTCACTTACATACAATAGTGAGTTATTTATGTGGTCCTGTATGCACAGTACATAGAGCATGTGCACTGTGCTATGTTTATATAAAGGTATTTGAGTATACAAGGGTGAGATAACTTGAAACAAACAGACTCCATCTTTGATCATCCATGGAGTCCTGCCTCTTCACTCCTCCACTAAGACCAAGGACTTGGGCTGGTCCAAGAGCTCCAGAGAGCTAGTCCAGACACAATATTTGGTGTTCAACGCGGGGCCTTCAAAAGCAGGGCACAAAGCAGCTCAACTGACATGATCAACAGGTTCACTTGAGGAGTCTCAGTGATCCACATAGGGTAAGTATATAGATAGGCAAGGGGGAAGATTCAGTAAGGGCTCATCTAGTCACTTTTGTTTTTCAGCTGAAATGAGGCAAATACTAAAAAAAAAAGAGCCTCCCCCCCCCCAGGAAAGTATGAAGCTTATTTAGGTTAGCAGAGAAGCAAAGTTTGTTGATGACTCGGAAGCAGATCAATGAGTTCAGATGCTCTGGAGTGCACATCTCGGTGGCTCTCTGAGGAAGAGAATTTGGAGCTGGAGATGTGGAAGATAGTGGGAGAACAACTAACTGAATACAATGGGATATGAGGAAAAAAGCAGGCAGAGGGTTTGTGTGCCAGTAGCTCCAGAGGGTACAGCATGTGGGACAGAGCTAAGGAAGTCTTTTTTAGTATTTTGTTGATTTATATTGTTTGTTACTGTTCTAGGAGGTTTCAGGGGCATGGAGAATTGTGTAGGAAGGGAGATAAGGACTGCCCTGGGAGGTTTGAGGGGCATCTCAGGCCGCCTTCATTGCCTCCTAAGCCTTAGTATGCACCCTTGGGGCATCCTCTGCTTCAGGATCCTCCTGCCTCAACTCTGCCTTCATGGGCCAGAGGAGGAGTGGAAGGGGAGGTGACACCATCAGCCCCTCCAGTACAGTTTTGTCCTATGTTCTGAAGCAAGACAAAAGAGAAGAGACTTTTTACTGCAGTTCTGATAAGTATCAGGCACGTTTGCTCTTTAAGGAGGGCTGCTGTGGAAGGCCTGCCAGACCTTACACCTATCCTCATCCAATCAAAAAGTAATACACTGATGTGGGTGGAACAGTGGCCCTTAACCAGTGAAAAAATGCAGGCCTTATTAGATATATTTCAGGAACAACTGGGCCAAGGACACTTACATCCTTCTCTTAAGTCCTTGGAATTCTCCAGTATTTGCTGTAAAAAAGAAATCAAAGGGGCAGCTAGATGGCGCAGTGGATAGAGCACCAGCCCTGAAGTCAGGAGGACCTGAGTTCAAATCTGGTCTCAGACATTTAACATTCCCTAGCTGTGTGACCCTGGGCAAGTCACTTAACCTCAATTGCCTCAGCAAAAAAAAAAAAAAAAAAAAAAAAATCAAAAATGGAGGATGTTGACTGATTTGAAAAAAGTAAAGGAACAGATGGAAACAATAGGAGCTCTTCAGCCTGGGCTTCAATCTTCTACTCAATTGCTTAGGGAATGGCCTCTTTGGGTTATAGACATTAAGGATTGTTTCTATTTTATTCCTCTGGATAAGGAAGATGTGAAAAGATTTGCCTTTTCAGTACTCAGCGTTAATTTAGCTGAGCCTTATAAAAGATTTGAATGGACAGTTTTGCCACAGGGAATAAAAAATAGCCCTCATGTATCAGATGTATGTGGCTGCTGCTCTTACTCCAGTAAGAAAAGCATTTCCAAAAGTTATGTTATTACACTACATGGATGATATACTGGGGTGTGCCCCTGAGGAACAAATGTTAGAAGCATGTCTACAAAAGACCATAGAAACACTAAGGGACTATCAATTGTATATAGCCCCAGAAAAAAATTCCAAGGCACACTCCTTTTCAATATTTAGAATATGAAGTATATCCTAAGGTACTTAAAGTACAAAAATTTTCTTTAAGAACAGAGAAGTTGAACACCTTAAATGACTTTCAGAAATTGATAAGAGATATCCAATGAATGCATCCAGTGTTAGGCTTAACTACCTACCTATTAATTACAAACATCATATGACATTTTAAGGGGATACACTGCTTTAGACTTACCTCAGCAGCTTACAATAGAAGCCCAAGAGGCTCTGAGAGAGGTTGAACTGACTTTATCCAATGTGGTTGAAAGAGTCACTCAAAAACCCTTGGAAATATCAGTTTTTGCTACAAAAGAGGCACTTCATCAAGTCCTTCAAAAAGGAGACAATGTGAACTAGTGGGTGACCCTCCAAGCACAATCAGACCAAAGCCTTATTCCTTACCCAGTGCTTGTGGCTAGAATCTTATTAAAGGCCATTAAGTGATAAGGTCTTATCTAAGATAAGACCTGATAAGATATACACCTTTTATACCAATGCACAAATTAGTGTATGCTGTGAAACCATCCCAGAGTGGCCAAATTTAATGGCCACAGCTCCAAATTTTACACACAGGTCCACTTTAATGATAACCCGGCTATTATGTAATTGGCCATGGATTTTTGAAGAAAAGGTGTCTAAGGTTCCTCTTAAAGGATCAACCATCTTTACAGATGCATCCAAACATAATCTTTTTGCTATATATTCTCCTGATTTAATTATAAAAAGAGTAGTCAGAACTTCCTTTCAGTTCACTCAACAGAAGGAGTTATATGCAATTATGCTAGCTCTTGTTTATTATCCAGGAGATGTAAATATAATATCTGATTTGGCTTATTCAGTAGGTGTGGCATAAAGAATTGCCACAGCCTAAATAAAATTTGTAGCCTCTAACATATATCATCTTTTTAAGGAACTTCAGAAACAAGTGAAAAAATGTCCCGGCAAGCATTATATCTTGCATGTCCACTCTCATATTGGACTTCCAGGTCCTATTTTTTATGGAAATTCAAAGGCAGGTTGCTTTTTCATCATGTTAACTAACACTTCCCTATTTCAGGCAGCCCAAGAATCTCATTCTAAATATCATCAGGCTGCTCGAGCTTTATGTCTGCATTTTGGGATAACAAAAGAGGAAGCTAGAGGCATAGTAAAAGCCTGTACAGCTTGCTTTCCTTTCCATGCTCCTACATTTCCTCCAGGAAAGTATCCTTATGGTTTGAGGTCCAGTTAAATTTGGCAGATGGATGTGGCCCATTGTAAATCTTTTGGCCATCTGACTTTTATTCATATTATCATGGACACCTTCTCAGGGTTTACTTTTGCAATACCTGCAGCAAAAGAGACAGCCCAAGTGGTCACTGAATTCCTTATACAAGCTTTTGTAATTATGGGTGTGCCACAAGCAATAAAAACAGATAATAGACCTGCATATACTTCCAAACATTTTGCACACTTTTGTGCCCCGTATCAGATTTTATACATTACTGGAACACTCTTCAATCCTCAAGGAGAGGCAATAGTAGAAAAACTTTTTAACTTAATATAGTCAAAGTTATCTATCTGGTTTTCAATTAAGAGTTCCAGTTCTTCTTTGGACATAAATTTATTCCATCTCCATAGGTCTGAGAGGTAAACTATATTACATTCCTCTAATTTACTTATAGTATCACTCTTTATATCCAGATCATGAACCCATTTAGATCTTATCTTGGTATATGGTATTAGATGTGGGTCAAGCCCTAATTTCTTCCACACTAGTTTCCAGTTTTCCCAGCAGTTTTTGTCAAATAGTGAATACTTATCCCAAAAGCTGGGGTCTTTGGGTTTATCAAAGACTAAATTGCTATAGTTATTGCCTAGTTTATCTTGTGATTCTATCCTATTCCATTGATTGACTACTCTATTTCTTAGCCAGTACCAAATGGTTTTGATGACCGCTGCTTGGTAATACTGTTTTAGATCTGGTACAGCAAGTCCACCATCGTCAGCCTTTTTTTTCATTAATCCCCTTGAAATTCTTGACCTTTTGTTTTTCCAAATGAACTTTGCTGCTATTTTTTCTAGATCTGTAAGATAATTTCTTGGGAGTTTGATTGGTATGGCACTAAATAAGTAAATTAGTTTGGGTAATATTGTCATTTTTATTATATTCGCTCGGCCTGCCCATGAGCATTTTAAGTTTTTCCAATTGACTAGGTCTGATTTTATTTGTGTGGAAAGTGTTTTGTAGTTTAGTTCATATAGTTCCTGACTATCCCTTGGCAGATAAATTCCCAAATATTTTATACTATCAACAGTTATTTTGAATGGAATTTCTTTTTGCATCTCTTGCTGCTGAGCTTTATTGGTAATATATAAAAATGCTGATGATTTATGTGGATTTATTTTGTATCCTGCAACTTTGCTAAAGTTGTGAATTATTTCTAGTAGTTTTTTAGTTGAGTCTTTAGGGTTCTCTACGTATATCATCGTGTCATCTGGAAAGAGTGATAATTTGGTTTCCTCATTACCTACTCTAATTCCTTTAATCTCTTTTTCTTCTCTTACTGCCAAAGCTAACATTTCTAAGACAATATTAAATAATAATGGTGACAGTGGGCAACCTTGTTTCACTCCTGATCTTATTGGGGATGGTTCTAGTTTGACTCCATTACATATGATGCTTGCTGAAGGTTTTAAGTAGATACTACTAATCATTTTAAGGAAAAGCCCATTTATTCCTATACTCTCCAGTGTTTTTAATAGGAATGGGTGTTGGATTTTATCAAAGGCTTTTTCTGAATCTATTGAAATAATCATGTGGTTTTTATTAATTTGGTTATTAATATAATTGATTATGCTAATAGTTTTCCTAATATTGAACCAGCCCTGCATTCCTGGTATAAATCCTACTTGGTCATGGTGTATTATCCTGGGGATGACTTTCTGTAATCTTGTTGCTAAAATCTTATTTAAAATTTTTGCATCAATATTCATTAGGGAAATGGGTCTATAGTTTTCCTTCTCAGTTTTCTCCCTACCTGGTTTAGCTATCAGCACCATATCTGTGTCATAGAAGGAATTTGGTAGTACACCTTCTTTCCATATTTTTTCAAATAGTTTATATAGTATTGGGATTAATTGTTCTTTGAATGTTTGGTAAAATTCACATGTAAATCCATCTGGCCCTGGAGATTTTTTCTTAGGGAGTTGATTAATAGCTTGTTCTATTTCTTTTTCGGAAATAGGGCTATTTAAATAATTTATTTCCTCTTCTGTTAACCTTGGCAATCTATATTTTTGTAGATATTCCTCCATTTCATTTACATTATCAAATTTATTGGCATAAAGTTGGGCAAAGAAACTGAGAGGCAATAGTAAAAGGAGAAAAAGAGACATCAAAATGCTCCTCCAAAAAAAAACAAAAGAAAGGAGGAGCCACAGGTAACCCTAGAGAATTTCTGAACTTGATTCTTTCTACTACTAATATTTTTCCTTTTTAATGAAGATGCACTGGCT
>JAJPUD010014006.1:0-42123 GCA_023553655.1 Myrmecobius fasciatus | reverse complement strand
ATATATATATATATATATATATATATATATATATATATATATGAACATATCACATATATATATGGGAATCACATATATGGGAATATATTTGGGCATATCTATATATATATGTATATATATGTATATATACACACATACACATCTTATATAAATTGTATTTGTTATAATGATGATAATGAAGAAGTGTTTTTAGGTTGCTGTTTCAAAAAGAACACTATCAGTTCATTTTAACAAGCATCTTTAAAACATCTACTATGTGAAAAATTCTGCACTGTTGACATAAAATCCCAAATCAAGTAGTCCAGACTTGAAGAAGCTGATATTTCATTTTGTTATGAGATTTGATATAGTTTATAACATGTACTTCATGAAAATAATTTATAAGTGGACAAGAAAAATTGAGGGAAGAGAGAAGGTCTCTGTGAAGGATAGAGCATCTGAACTGAGCTCCTAAAGAAAACAGATTGTCAGAGCCCAAGAAAATAATTTCTAGGCCCAGGAAATGATTTCTATGGAAATAGAAGGTGGAACGGAGATGAAATGTTAAGGGAAATAATTGTCAGTTTGCTAGTTTTTAAAGGACATAATATTAAATAAATGTACAAGGACAGATAGGAGATAACTTGTGTAGATCCTTAAATTCCAAGTTAAGAAGGGATTTTGGTTGTTTGTTTTTAATTGATCTTTGTAGGAAATAGGCAGCTTTTGAAGGCTGTTTAGTGAGGGAGTAACATGGTCAAATATGTGCTTGCTTTTGCAAAATTATTTTGACAGCTATGCATATAAAGGATTATATATGGGAAATACTAAAACCATAAATACCACTTCACTACAGTATTCTAGGCAAGATCCAAGCCTGCTCAAGCAAATGTTCCTAATATAAGAATTGTTTTAGAGAAGATGTTTACCATTCTACCACCATCATGTGAAGGAATATTGATTAGCTCTAAGAAACACAATGCTCTAGAAAATGGTGCATTGTCTTAGAAATGAAAAGATTTCATTTAAGAGCAACAATTAACTGAATAAGAATGGTTCCAGATGTTCAGAGCTTGCCCTTTGGCTCAGTATGTGAGTCAATTATATGTAAAACAGGAGCATGTATGCCACTTTTTTTTTTTTTACTGAACATGAAGCATATGATTAGCATGGCTACATTTTATTTTAAGACTTGAGAATTATCTCTAAGATCTCTAAGGTTGCCTGAGCCTATTTGGAATCTGAAAAACATATGAGCTGGCAAAAATGATTGAAGCTTGACAATAATTCATTGAATTTAGGCAGAAATATAGCTTCAGAAAGTCCTTTTATATTCATTTACATGCAGCCTGTGGAATGATTTGTTCCCCAAAGTTCCGATTTTTTTATTTGCATTGACAGTCAGATGGGATCCAATGGTGATGACAGATGCCTCTTCTCGATTTTATTCTTTCCACTTGTGGATAATAATGTAGTCTCAGAATGATCTAATTCAGACAGTCATCTCAGGAATAACTGACCTTAGGGTTATTGCTTATCACAGGTTAATGACTCACCAATGAGTCTATTAGTCCCAGACAGAGGTGTATTTCCTGCCAGCTTCCCCCTCCCACCCACTCACACAAACCATCAGAGTCCTGAAAAGGGATCCTTAATGCACTAGAAGATACTTTATCTTTGCTAAGAGTAGAGACTGGAGCTTTATATATTCAACTTTGGCAACAGGGAGTTAGGGACCATCAGATTCTCCAAGGCTGTCAGGTCATTCTCTAAAATAAATCCTTAGCAAGGAGAGAAACAGAGAAAAAGAGAGAAAAAAATAGAAAAGAAATAGGAGGAAAAAAAGGAAGAAGAGAGAGGGAGGAATGGGAAGAAGATTGAAGAAGGGGGAACAGTACAAAAAAAAGAGAAGAGGGAAGAGAGAGAAGGAAAAGAAAGAATGAGAGAAGGAAGAGAAGATAAGAGAAGGGAGGGATAAGAGAAGTGATAGGATGTTATAATTAATCCTTCTGTGTGATGACAGTCAAAGCTACTGCCTAGAAAGGGGTAGAGTTGCAGCCCCAAGTGGAAGAAAAAGGGAAGGAAACACACTTTGATTAAGTGCTTTTCATATGCCAGGCACAGTACTAAATTCTTTGCAAATATTATTTTATGTGCACTAAATGCCTTTGGTCCTCAGTGGTTTATTCACTGGAATCATGCAGTCACCCAAATAATTGCCTTTGGTTAATTCAGTTCCATGACCAGCATCCTGCTGCAAGTAACTGAATTCTCTTAAGAGTCTTCACCCAACTAAATAATACATCAAGGACACCGTCTGGAGTTCAGGTGGCTAATGCAAAGTTATGGCATTTTAAATACTGGGAAAAGAACTTTCCTATCAGAGCTCAATTGGATGAACTTTTGTCAGACTTCCTGATCATGTGTTCTATTCATACAATTGCTAGTCTCTCAAACATGCATCTAAAGTACCATGCCTACTATAATTTAGAAACATAACTGAGGAACCTCCAAATCACACTTATTTTCTTGCTGCTCAAAATATTTTCAGATGAATCTTTTTAAATACCTTTGGGGGCATGAATAAATATACTTCCCGAATTCTCAACCCAAGCTCATCTTTATACAACTAGACTTCTTTAAAATATTACACCCCAAATACCTGATATTGTACTGCTTTTGATATTCATCCCAAAGCACTGAACTGATTGCCTGAATAAACAGCTATGTTCACTATTCCTGTGTCTCCACTGTTGAATATCTATCACTGAGACCTATTTTAAAAGAAATAAAGCAGATCTGGTCTACACAACTCATTGCAAAATGAATGCCATCTTTCAAAGTGGTGATCTTAAGAAATATGTATTTATCAAAATAGTCCTGTAATTTCTCAAAATATTTTCAGACTTCCATTTAGGGATGATCTTCAGATCCAGGCTACTGAATAACATGTGAACATCAGATTCGTTTTTAATAAGTTTGTGCCAGTTTGACCCCAAAATGTATTATATAATTTATTACCATTTTATTCAACCAGAATTAAATATTCATTAATTATAACTTTCTAAAAAATCCAGTTCATTCTCTAAGGGCTTTTGTTTTCCTATTACTGAAAATATTTGAGAAAATGTGAAATAGTCTCTGAAGATCATTCCAAAAGAGAGACTCTAGAAATCTTTTGATCAATGACAACAAGATTAGACTATAAAATGATGTGGTACAAGAAGAGTAGCCTTGCTGGTAATGCTCCAGGTTCTTTTTGGCATATGTCCTCCCAGTCTCTTTCCCATTCTCCAGGCTACAGAGCCAGAAACATTGGAGCTTAATACCATAATGTCTGAGGACCCATTTTTAACACTGAAAAAAAGGCAAACTATCTGCATTCTTTTTTATTTTATTTTGTTCCACAAGTAGGCAGTGAGTAAATGAGTATTGTGCATTTCTGAAAATGTTGCAGCAATCTTAAAGGTGGAATTCAAAACCAATATGTTCTGAGTTTTTTTTTCCAGAAGGTTACAACTTGGATTTATTATTTTCTAGCTCACTGTTCTTTTGTCTGTATAAACACCGAACACTATGTGAAAAAGAAATATCATAGCTTAGAGTACTTAGAAATATAGCCTGTATTTTCCAGTAAAACGTCATGTATCATTTCTTATTTTTTCTTATTATGGTCCTATGGTACAGTAGGAAAAACACTGAATCTGGAATTAGGAGATTTGCATTTGAATTCCAGAACTGTCCCTTAGCAATTATGTGTCCTCAGGCAAATCATTTTATGTCTCTACAATTCAGTGTCCTGATCTACAAAAAGAAAAATATAGATTAAATATTTTTCTAAGGCATCTTCCAGTTCTAATTCTGTGATTCTATGATCTAATATAATAATAATAATGGTTGATTATTCAAGGAACTCATTATCACTTAGTAAAATATTCATATTCTATGCTTCTCTACTTCCCTACAACAGTCCACTTTTCATCCGTTTTGTGGCTCTGACATAGTTATTCCAAGAGGATATGAAAATAAGTGAAGCTAAATTTAAATTGTTCAATTTTACAGCTTCATAGTTCTCTCAAACAGTATGCTAAGATTTAGCAGATACAGGTGGGTTGTGGTAAGAGAGAAAAACTGAATTCATTTCAACTCAAGTAACCCTACATTTATTAAAAACTTAGGCACTGGAGATTGAAAAACAAATGAACAAATCCTGCTCTAAAGAAGCTTACATTCTCTTGGAGGGAAAAAACAGGGAACATTAAATACAAAATCTTTTCTAGAACAAGCCCAGATACAACAAAATGCATCATAGAAGGTCAAATTGGAGTGGAATAGGGATGATGGACTAATACAGGTGCTTACAAGGAGCGTGGGACAGGTAGCCAGTGAAAAGAGCTTCATATGAAGGAGACTGTAACTCAGAACCACTTTGAATCTTAATGAGGTTACAGGAGGAATGAGTGTATTGATTTGATAAGCAAGAGTTGGGGTTTTCAGGGGGAGAATTGGTGACTCCCTAGTATAAATGGATCATCAAGTGAAGGACTGTCTCTGAAGGCTGCAGTGTATCTGAAGCAGCATCTTCAAATCCTCAGGTCATTTCTAGCCCAGGACGCATTACAATGTGAAGATGACTATTTTTCTATAGATTTGAATAATCCATGCTACTTCTAATTGCATCTTGTTGAACAATCCAACACATTCATAGACTAAATATTAAATGATAGAAAACTTTTTAAGTGACTTTATTGACATGTACAGTTTCATTCTATGTAACAAAATTTGACAGATTAGTCACTGATGTCCAAATTCTCTCCCGTTACATTTCTCTCTTTTTAGAAATGGGATATTCAACCTTAGTTTGTCATGGGTATTCTCACAAACTTTTGTTTTTTGTAACACAAGGAAAATAAGAAGGGGAGACAAATATATGTTAGCAATAAAATCTAGACAAAGAGCTCATGGTAAAATGTACTTTCCTTTCAGCATTGTTATCACAGCCATTGTTCATATCTTTTCTTCCATCCCTTGAATTGCAATCTCCTGCTGATACTTTAAAGAAGTCAAAACAGCCCTGGTAACTTCCTGGCATATAAAAAATACTAGCTATTGTTGCCTAAGGAAATTATCTTTCTTGTTCCTCTTCAGTTACCAGAGAAGCTGGTCTTGCTTGCATCATGACTACAACTTTAATCTTATAACTATGAGAGACCATTGAGCTCAAAGGATCACAGAACATAAACTTTTAGAGATGGAAGGGCTCTCACAGAAGGAATGAACTAATACTTCCCCAAATTTTACCAGAAAGTTTACCATGTCCTAGTAGAGCTAGAATCCAAAAGTGAGATTAAAAATTGAACTCATGAGATCCTGGTTCTGTTCAGGTCTGAGGAGTTATGAATGTTATCTTACTTTGATGAGGAGATTCCTTTCTAGATAATATTCAAGCAAAACCACCAAAACATGCATCTTCATTAATAAGGATCAAAACAGAAGGAAGAAGCATTTAATCAAATTAACCAAGTAAGACCAAGACTGACATACCAGTTCATAATGTAAGAGATAGAAGGGAAGAGCTGTGGCAAATAATATTAAATAATATTAAATGGGTGATCCAAGTGGTACCAGAAATCAAAAAACCAACAGCAGCAATTAAGGGAATGCATTACAAGTGTGGTTTTTTGGGGCATTCAGAATCCTTTTTTGTCTGATAAGAGAGCATGACAGCTCTGATAGCTTCAGTAGCTTAAAGCATACTGTCCTAGGGGGACTGACAATTTAATAGTGATAGTGCTGTGAATGGAAGCCATGCTGTCCTAATCCTTTCTTGATTACTCTATTACATTATGCATATTATCACTTCCAACCTAATGCATGTCTATCAATTGATGAACCTCCATTACTGTCCAAGAGAGTCCTGTTTCATTTGTGTTCTGTATTCATATATATCTCTGCTATCTTCAACATCGTCTGTCCATTTTTTGTCCTTCATCCTTGAAGACGACCATTTCATCAGGAAGGTGATGCTGTGAATTGGATTTAAGTGAGGGAAGACTATACAAAGTCACCAGCCTCACTAACTTTTCTGGAGCCATCTGGGTTCAGAGGCAAGATATAGATCAGGATGACTAGAGATGCCCCCAGATTTTTTTTCTTGTCATTTAGATAAAAGAAGCCATACTTTGCCTCATTTATTATCTACCACAAGGAGATAGTAAATTAGTGTTTTTTCTTTTTCATTGAAAGGATTGGAACATATATATGGATAAACTGCAAGAAGGGGACTTAGCCCTTTTCTCTGGTGAGAGTCAAGTATGGCAGCAGTCCTACCTTACAAAATAGCCCTAAAGAACACAGCACAGTTCATAAAGGAAACAGAAGAAAGTTATCTCAGAGTCAGCTCAGTCCAAGAAGTCTCTTGAGTCTTTCTCTGAGAGTATAATTAGGAGTATTAGTAATATGCTCACCTAGAGAGACAGAGATAAAACAGTGATAGATATATGTTTCTATGGTCTCTCCATGGGAAAAAAGTGAGAAATTACTTTTCTAGAATTCAAATAAATAAAAGTAGGGAAGGTGAAAAAAACAATCTATAACTTATCTTGCTAAAGATAGCAATATTATAGTATTGTAAAGTTGAAAAGAGAGTTAATTCACACACACACACACAACCAAGCAAATGGAGAAAGCAAAGTTCAAACAGCATATCAGGCATGCTGGATACTCAAACCTCACACTAATTAGCAAAAAGAATAGCAGAGGAACCTATAATTAAAATAGGATAATTTTTTTTTAAAGTTCTGGCCAGGAGAGTAAATGAAAGCACAAGTGGGTGAAATGTTATTGATCTGTCTCTAGAGCCAGAACATTTCACCACTGGAAATTTTCTTCAACTAAATCCTGTTATTCCAGGAACTTGTACAGGCAATACTTCTGCAATGCCAATTTTAGGCTTATTACAAGACTGTAAAATCTGTGAGGTGAGGGACTTTTACCACATATAACAGGTGCTGAACAACAATTGCTGAATTATAGAATTACAGTTTTGCTCATCTTGATCAGCCACAACAGCCCCTTGCCTTTCCACTATCCTCATCTCTAAAATAAGAGGTCTGAACTAGGTGGCTGCTGAATTTCTGTCTCTTCATCTATGATTTTTTTTTGAGTTGAATTAAATAGAGACACAAATCAAACCAGAAAGCAAGATAGAGCAAAACCCATTTTGAATAGTATATGACATTGAAGTCAAAATTCAAATTCAGCACATGTCCCCAGGTACCTCATCAACATACAAGGTTACTTAAGACTCATGTCTCATCCATATTGTCTGTTCCTGTGACCCCTCAGAATAGAGGATCAAGTGGAGAGTTCCTTCCCAAACTTCCATTTAAGGAGAAAGCTCAGGGGATCAATCTCTTTACTTCCCATCAAGCTTTAGTCTTTTGGACTTCCTCTCATGCCCTGGCACAGGATATTGCTTTATCCTCCCCTGCACGCACCCAACCCCTGTTTTAGCTTTCTGGAGGGCAGATGCTGTCTTTCTTTTCCATAATTCTATCTGCAGAGCTTAGTGCAATGGTATATAGTAGGCATTTGATAAATATTTGATTATTTATTGGCTTGAGCTGACCCCAATGCAGTCCATTTCACTTTTGAATTCATTCCAATTATAACAGTTTTTGTGTCATCTTTATGCTACTTACAAAAAGATGAAGTCCAACCTTTCTACCATATGCCAGCCCTTCAAATGCTTGATAACAACTATTATATTCTGCTAAGTCTTCTTGTTTCTAGATTAAGCATGCCCAGTGCCCAGTTCTTTAATCAGTTCTTGTATGGCAGGATTTTGAGGTTCTTCATCATCCTGGTAACTCTCCCCTTCAGCGCCCTTCCAGCTTCCCCATGCCCTAGAATTTCTAGTACTCAACATTGTAATCAAGATGGAGGGTGTCAAGGGCCAAAGAATTTATCTCCTTGAATTTAAAGAAAAATCATATTCAAAGAAATTTGAACTAGATCATTACCATCCCCACCCAGCTAAGATTCTTCAAACCTCCTTAAATATTCTACCATCTTTATTAACCCTCTTTGTCATACTTGCATTTGCCAGGTCTTTATTTTGAAGACTAGCTGAACACTTGATTTTTCTTTCCTAACCTGGTCTTTGTTCCTATTGAACTCTATTTTCTTTGTTTCTGACTCTTTCAAGAGACTATTTATCAATGTGGGAGAGAAAGATTACAGGATAAAAAAAAAATTGGTTGGGCTAGGTTAAGCGAAAGGAGACTTAAAAATATGAATTTAAATTGAATTGAAGACAAAATCTTCAGTTCTGTGACCTTTCTCTAGTGTTATACCTAATCATTGTTTAACTCAGATGAAAATACTTAAGCCTATTTTCTCACACTGAGTTTAAACCCTGATCTTCAGCATCTGGAATTCTATCATAGTTGGTGAGCTGGAAATGTATTTCATGAAAGCAATATTCTCCCCTACTCCCATACCTAGAATAAGTATAACATTTTATTTTGTGATATTTTTGTTCACTACATATGTATGTACATGTGTGTGTGCATGTAGGTATGTATCTGTGTCTATACATACATATAAATATACATACACATACACACATACATATTTGTTATTCAGTCATATTTTAATTTTCATAACCCCCATAGACCATAATGTCCATGGGATTTTCTTGGTGAAGTTATTGGAGTGGTTTGCCATTTCCTTCTCTAAATGAATAAACAAAGGTAACAGAACTTGCCCAGGGTCACTCAGCTAGGGTCTGAGTCCAGATTTCAACCTAGTCCTTCCTGGCTATATCCACTAAGCTGCCAAAATGTCTTATACATACACATACTTGCATGCATATGTATGAATACATATATGCATATATATGCATTATATATTTGAAGAAATATATATATGCATGAGGAGAGAAATAATAATGTACAATAGTCAATAAGATTAAGCATTAAATAAGCACAACTATAATAGAAGCATTAAAAAAAAAGATTTCTTATATTTGATTAAAAGCCAGCTTTACCTATGATCTCCAAAATCACCAATTATCACATGAAGATTTAAATTTTTTAGTTGATTTTCAGAGACCATTGAGTTCAACTGAGTTCAATTCCATGGATAACATATATTGATATCAATATAGTATAGAGCTGGCCTTTTTTTTTTCCCCCTGATAGTTTTTGAGCTGGAGAAATTTACCAAAAGCAAAGTCATAAGGAAGGCCTAGTGCATTTTTTAAAAATCTCCCTTCACAGCAATGCCTCCTGGTTCAGATAATGCAATCTCTAGGAAAACTCAATGTCCTATCTTCACTGATCAGTAGCCCGCCTACTGTCACTCCCATCTCAGTTAATCATTGCCTAGATTATAGTTACAGGTACCTTAGATCTAGGATGCTTAAAAATCTTTCCCCTAACCTTGATTGCTGAACTTTAAAAGATCCACAGTCTTACAACATTATTTTAACTTGTGCCACAAAGTACATTACTCATTCATTGTTATTGTATTATAAATCACTCTCTGCCCTTTATCCATTGCTGGACTTGAATGTAACTGTTGATATCATGTTTCCAGATGCCTTATGGAAAATCAGGCCTTTGCCCAAAGGATGCATTTTTCATTATAATTAGGACTAAAGAAGGATTAGCCCATGGTTTGAAAAAGATTGCAGTTTGCATTCAGGTTTGACAGTTGATCTCTCTTCCATACCTTATTTTCTGTCTATTAATAGACAAGGGATTAAAAATAGATAAGCTTGAGAATCAGTGGTCACAGATTAGTCAAAATCTACTGAAAGCCTATCAGGCCTTGTCATTGCCCAAATCTCATTTTTAGAATTATTGCAAAAAGCACTTATATTAAACATGTACTTACAACAAAAGGCTGATCAGAGTAATATGAACTTGGAAGGCTCTACCTCCAGTTAGGCAAAATAGTCCATATATAGTCCACTATGTGGTACAAACAGTATTTCCTAATCATGCATTGCTACACTTGGAGGAAGGAGGACCTGGCTTTAAATCTGCTTCCAACACATTAACTGCAGTACTACAGGCAAGTCACCTAACATCCTTCAGTTTTAGTTTCTTCATTATGTAAAATAAGCATAATAATAATACTTGACTCACAGGATCATTGTGAGGATCAATTAAGCTAATAGATATATATTTCTTCACAATGTAATTGTATTTTATTATTATAGTTCTTGTTATTAGTGCTCACTACCCCACACACAAAAAAATGGCAATACCAACTTGAATTGTGTGTTGATAGAGACCCATGCTTTAAACTTTAATGTAATAACTGATTGATTGATTTCCATCTCTGTTCTTTTCAAATCTTTTCTCTAGGAAGTCTGAAGAATTCCTATCCTTTCAGATTCCTTGTGATAATAGTCTGATTATTATTTTGGAATGTGTCTTTGAGAAGTCCGAAGCAAAATGATTTTGGTTATTTCATCCATTCTATTCATTGCTTTGGGGAAGATGTAGAGTCAGAAATATAGATTAGCTTAGTAAGGAACTTTGGGAATGTATCCTGGTCTAGGTCAGCCCAAGGAGAGAGCAATCGGACTGCCAGCACATGCACTGGGCCGATGGACAACACAAGAGGCATTGTATACTCAGGGCTGTCATGATGGTGACCCCTGCTCAGGGAATCAGGAATGACAGTCACAGATGGCCTAAATTGGCACGTTGCTCCAATATAAAGACCAGTTAAGAATCTCTTTTTTCTGGCTAAAACAGCTTTCACAACTTTATGGATGCCTGAAGCCTACCAGGGCTATCAGTGCATGTGAGAGAATACACAGTGGTTTTCTCTGGCTGTTAGTTACTTGGAGGAAAAAAAAGTTAGACCTAAAAGTCATATGTGAACAGATATATTATGACTTGAAAGAAAGAAAGGGGGCTTTGAATCCCTGGAAATCTGGAAGAAGGACTGCAACTTATTTTTCTAAATCCATACTAAAAGAGAGCCTGATTAGTTCCTTGGTAGTTTAGTTTCTATGTTGGAGATTACCATAGGTCATTCAACAGTCAATAAAAATTAAATCTACTTAATTACAAGCATAGAAAAAAAATCGCTCATGTATTTCAGCATTCTGTTAGGTGGACAGAATTGCCCCTTATCCCCATAAGGAAATATATCTCCTCAACAAGGCAGGGAATGATAACTAACCTGGATTTAATTAAACATGAAGATTCCACACTCCACAATAGTGGGCATTTTTATGCCACTCAAAGATGAGAAAGTCATACATGGCCTTAGAACTACATCAACAGCCATGGGGCTTAAGACTTAGCCAAACAAGTCCTGGAGTTAGCTTTGTGATTTTTAGGGAAAGAACTGGAGAGGAGTCAGGATAAAAGATAATGATCCTATTATAGGTGATATTCATTTCCTGTAGTTTGAGAGAGTAGATAATGATTCTATTAAAGTCATGGGAACTGTTAGACCATAGCTTATTCCATACAGACTCACACAAATACCATGAATCAACTCATGTCATGCTGACATAACATCACACAAGAAAGTTGAATCATAACACAATTCTCCCAAATAAAACGAATCCAGTAAAGGAGGAGTACTTGGTTTTACTTTTCTATCTGTGCAAGAGTTAATGAGAATTACTGGACTCCAAAAAGGACTCAGAGAAAAGCAGTGAAAATGATTAAAGAACCAGGAGGATCATTTCTCAAAGGAAAGGTTAAAGGATTATTTAGACTGGAAAAGTAGAGCTTGTGGGATGACTTAATAATGCTTTTCAAGTGTGTGAAGGACTGTATTGCCATTAGTAGATGATAGATGGTAGTAAAGGAAATAAGGAAGGGTTATTCTCATGGGAAGTGATGACATTTTTGTTCTCCAGTGATCAGCTGTATCCCTCTGGAAAAAGGAGCATGGATTGAAATGCCTTTAAATTGAAGCCAGGAAAGATAAAATCACCAAAAGATTTTGGTTAGATTATATGGCATGGGACATTCAGTATAATAAGTGTCTCATGAAGCCCCTAATAAAAGTATCTCCTTACTTAAGTGTATTCTCTACTGGTTGAATTGTCATACATGTGTATAATTACATAAAAAGCAGATCATGCTTTCCTTTTATTCCTCAACCATGTTTCTTCTAACCATCTACTGTTGATTGCTTATCTTAGATAAGAGTCAACATTTGTCAATATTTCATTAACTAGGGAAGTCATTTGGTAAAACTTAGGACAATATATATTCTGAAGAATTTAGCACCTTTCAAAAATTTAAAGAGTTAATGTCCTATCTTCATTTCTTTCCTATTTATAGGCTACTTCTCTGTTTGATTTAAACATGATCATTTTTCCCCATGATTAAAATACACATTAAACACAAAATCCCTGTGCTGAGTAATAGAGTTTGATTATTACTGAAAATAATAACAACAGATTCTACCCTCATGGAAATACAATTTATTGGAGAGGGGGATGGTAAATCTATTGAAATCTATTTTAAAATAAAATATATCTTAAAAGATAACATTAAAAAAATCTGAAAGTAATAAGGCCTTGGTTCATTTCAACTAATTCCCTTTTGTAGTGATGTCAATATATTTGTTTTCAGGATAGTAACCAGGCATTAGGGCCATGTTTGATCTGCTTTAACTTGATTATCATCTCATTTTTCAAGTTGCAGTTACTCTTGGACTTCAAATCAGCAAAACTGAGGGTCAGAATAAGTTAGACATGTAAAAATCACTTTGTAAAAATAAATTATGAAGGGATGATTATTACATTATTAAGTGCTTAATAAGCCCCTTGGTTAAAGATAATCACATTATTTCCTCCATACTCATTCCAGGTACTGTTTTCTTTTATATATATATAAAATTATATGATGAGTTTGATCAATAGAAGTGATTAATAAGTGCTAATTAAGTGACTGTCCTCAATTGAGCAAATATTTTGCTCATCATTCTTGTAATTTCCAAGACAAAAATCCATTTCCCTTTCTACCATTCCCCTACATGTGTTATTTCTTTCTATTAGATTGCAAGTTCCATGAAACAGATTTATCCCTTATATATTTCTCTCCCAAATCCTTAGTATTCTTGGTACATAGCAAGCACTTAATCAATTATTTACCCATTCATTCATCCTTTGGCTCAAACTTTTATGAAGAGAAAGTCTTATAGAGAAATATTCTTCCCAATTCAAGGTTCTTATCTGGGTGTCATTAATCCATTAAATAGCATTTATTAAGTACCTACTATGTAGCTGGAACTGTGATAGTTGCTAGGAAACTAAAAAAAAAGTTTACTTTCCTTCTAGCAAAAAAATTACAGTTTAGGAAAATAAAAGGTACAGTTCACAGCTAAATAAGTAGACAGATAAACAGGTTTTTATTTTATTGCTTTATTTGTTTGTTTAGTCCAGACCTGTGATTTTTTCTTTTGTAGGGAGCTTCTCAATGAGGAAAATTCCTCTACTAATGTATAGTGCCAATTCTTCTACAAATTAAATTCTTAAAGAGAAGGCTGGAATAAGTTTAGATACCCTGCTCAGGATCACTTAGTCTGTATGTGTCAAAGAAGGTGCTGGAATGTAGTCTGAAGCCAGCTCTCCAGCCTTTACACCATCGTGCTAATGTATATGTGTACACACATGTAGAGTATGAAATAATTATACAAAATATATATAAGATAAATAAAGGGTGATTTTGGGGGAGGGGTAAATAAGTTGAGGATGATAAAGATCTTTTTAGAAAGTATCCAATGAGCTAAGGCATAAAGGAAGCTAGTGGGGATTCCAAGAAACAGAACTGAGAACATGCATTCCAGATTTGAGTAATGACCTGTGCAAAGGCATCAGAGTTTAAGGAATGGAGTGCTAGAAAACAAACTGTGTACTCACATTCTACCTATGACTTACTAGTTCTGTGAGTAGGGACAGTCACTCAATAAAACTGGGATAACAACACCTGTAGGAGAAACTTCCCAGAGCTGATGTCAAATGAGATCATGTATGTAAAACATTTTGTGTTCTTTAATGGGCAGCATGATTCTCTGTCATTCTTAGCTCTATAAATGAAGCTTTGGCAGAACCATTGCCAGCCTCAGCATTCTAGTTTCCTGAAAATCTTATATTAGCTGATGAATATATACTTGTAGACTATAGAGTTTAGAAGACGCTAAATCCATGCCAAACATCTGAAGCATTGGTTTGGAAATTTAGAAGTGATACATACATGTATGTTCATGTGTTTATATATGTACACACATGCCTAATTGATATGCATGCATATACATACTTATATGCATGTGTGTATACATATGCACATAACTATAGCTACATGCTATTGCATGTATACTTATGTCTATGTATGTTATTCATGTCTATGTCATCAATGTCTGTCTATGTCTATATCATCTGTTTGTCTATGTCGCCTATATCTACATCTATGTCATCAATGTCTGTATGTCTATGTCTGTCATTCACAGCTGTCGTTCATATCTATGTCTGTCTATGTCTATGTCGTCTATGTCTGGTGTTCATGTCCTCAATGTCTATGTTGTCAATGTCACCTATGTCTGTATGTTGTCTCTCATCAATGTCTATGTCTGTCTATGTCTGTTGTCTATGTTGTCAATGTTTGTCTATGTCATTTATTTCTGTATGGTGTCTGTCATCAATGTCTATGTCCTCAATGTCTATGTCTGTGTCTATATCATCTATGTTTGTCTATGTCACCTATGTCTACATCTATGTCATCAATGTCTATGTCTGTCTATGTTGATATCATCTATGTCTGTCTATATCTATATCTATCATCTGTGTCCTATGTTATCAATGTCTGTCTATGTTATCTATGAATATGTTGTCCATGTCATCTATGTCTATGTTGTCAATGTCTATATTGTCTATGTTTATGTCCATGTCTATCTATGTCTGTGTCTATACTATATATCCTAGATTGACCTTTTCAGGAAAATAGGGAAAAATTGTTCTTGTCATATATGCTGAGTTGCTTGAGTGATTTTTCCACACTGGAGGAGTATTGGTGTTTATTCTTTATCTGTCTTAGCGAACAATAAAAGCAGCTGTTCTACCAGCATATTCTTTGAACATCATAAAAGATTTATGCTTTTAAAAAAAGTAATTCAGTATCTAGGTCAATCTGTTTTACCAGATGGGACAGTTAAAAGAGGCTTAAGCTAACATATCCCTCAAGAGATCCATAATTTCATCATTTGGACTATGCCTTCTACAATGCCAATAAGAATTGCTCTATGACAGAATAGCTGCTATGGTCAAAATATCTGGGAGTCATCATTGTGAATTTCTCCTTCCTGTTATAAAATATGGAAGTTGGATCAAATGATCACTAATTTTCCTCCCTTCTTCCAAGTTCTATGATGAAGAAAGGTTTGTACAGTGGATACCAGAGTACTGACATTAGGAATAGTATTTAAAAGGGAGAAAGAAGTATGCCACCAGGATTCACTGAGATCATGAAAAATGCTCTGCATAACGTGTGATTATATTCCCTTATGTTGGTGGCATTATATTTAATTAAGACAGGAGTCTGTTGGTAAATTTTTACAACAATCAACTCTGAGGAAATTTTTAAAAAATAAATTAGTTCATGACATTTCTAAATTTAATCTATATTTTCTCCATCACTTTATTAAACTTAGATAATCAAATAAAAACAATTAATTATGCCCAAACTTTTGGGCATTTACCAATTTCCAGAATACTCAAGCTCAAAATTGAACAATTGATTGGATAAGAGATATCTCCAGGGCATGTGTGATGTGGAGCTTCCTTAGTGAAGGTTACAACATTGTTAATGAGATTAACTCTAATTCAACATATTTAAAAAGCCTTTATTTGTTTACACAGTACTAGGCTAGGAGGTGGAGATGTAAAGATACAAAATTTAAGTTCTTGCCTCTTAAAGAAGTTTAAATGCTCCTCAGAGAAGACTTGTAAAACATCTGAATAAAACATAATTACACCAATTATGTCCCAATGGAAGTAAGTAGTACAGATAGTAGCAGAGCCAGAACTATAACCCAGATCTCCTAAAAATGTTTGGGTTTTAGTTTTTCATTGCATTTTTGCTTGTTATGGACTGAAAAATAAATGTGATAGTCATATTGAAAGGATAAGAAATAATAGATATTGGATCAAGGAACAATTTACCTGAATTTTATTAGAGGCTTTTAATAAAGTATTTCATTTTATTCTTCTGGAGAAGATGGAAAGATATGAGTTAAACAATTAAAAAAAAAATGATGGATTCAGAGTTTTTGGATAGCTAGACTCAGATTACTTGTTAATAGTTCATTGCCAACATGGCACATCTCCAGGGGTGGAATCTCCCTGGGCTTTGAGGTTAGTCCTGGGTTGTATAGCATTTTTTATTACTCATATGGATAAAGTCCTAAATGATATGTCCATAAAATGTGAAAATGGCGCAAAGCCAAGAGGGATTGCTAACACAGCGGTTAACAGAATTAGGAGCCAGAAGGACCATGGCAAAGCATTGGGCTCAAGCTAAGGAAATAAAACTCAATAAGGATACACTTAAAGCTTTATACGGAAAGAGGGAAGATTTTATGAAAAGAAAACCTAGGAATTTTAGTGGGCGGCAAGTTCAAAATGAGACAGCCATGTAATATGGCAGCTCCCAAATGAGTCTTGAGATGCATTAAAAGGTAAAGCTTGAAAAAATAGACAAGAGTCCTAATAGATAAGAAGAGTCCTTCTGGTCAGACCTTGTTTACAGGATCACATTCAGTTCTACTTGCCCCAGGTTATTATGAGTATTATGAGATAGTTTCCAGAAGATAAGTGAAAGTCCTTGAGTCACGGTCATGTGAGGGTCTAGTTAAAGGAACAGGCATATTTATCCTGGAGAAAAGGAGACTCAATGGCAACCTGACAGTAATCTTCAAGCACTTGAAAGGCCAGCATGTATAAAGGGATTAGGCTCTTCCTGCCTTGCCCCAGAGGGCCAAACCAGGACCACTGTGTGAAAGTTTCAAAGAAGCAAATGTAGGTAGGTTTGATGACTAGGAAAAAATTGTCTCACAATCTCCCTTTCTTGATGTAGAATGCGATTCTTTGACTAGAGGTGAGGTAACTCTCTGTGGAAGTCTTTAAGCAAAGCTTGGATGGCCACATTTTGGTTATGTTTATATTGGAGGTTCTTTTTATTATAAAGGTTGAAAATGAAGTCCCTTCCAATTTCAAAATTCAAAAATGCTGTGGTTATACAATACATAGGGAAGTAAAGGAACAAAAAATATATGTATAGCATGTGGATTTCTTTTAAAAAATATTATGAAGAAAAGATTGATAAGAAGTGCCCAGTAGGAGAAATTAAGAGAAGGCTTATTCAGCTGTCTTCATGGAGGGAACACTCATATCCAAGAAATCCTCCCGTTAGTGTATCAAAGCAAACACAGATTCAATCATTGTAGCTGAGAAAAAGAAATCACTTTCATGAGGGAAATGAAAGGGGTGTGGTAAAAGCATTTTCAAAGAGGTAATATTTGAGCTGACCTCTAAAGGAGATTAGGATGCAAATGTTTGGAGAAAGGGGAAGGGAGAAAGGCATTGTCAATTAAGGATAGTGTATGTGAAGGTAGAGGGATGGGAAAACTAGGAGTATATGTCAGGTAGAAGCAGCTAGTTTGGAACAAGATATTCATTTTCAGTAGTGAGGATGCTGTGATTAAAAATAAAACACAGGGATATCACAGCGGAATGACACAGTTATACAAAAAAACAAGTACATTAAGTACATGAGGGAAACCAAAATGAATTGTTCACATAAGATAATGTAGTTAAGAAGAATCAAGGGAGACTTTATGAAAGAGATGGTACCTGAAATGAGCATGGAGTTGGTGGAGATTGAGAGTAAGATGAGATTAGAATGAAGAAGATAAGATCAAGAAATACTGAGTCATCCAGTCTGGTTGGAGAATGGAGTACTTGAAGGGCATTATTAGCAATAAGGCTAAGATGGTAAACTGCAAAAAAGATGTCTTATATTTTGTCCTCTAGGCAATGTAAGACCACTGATGTTCTGAGAGAGATGTTAAGGTACTAGTGAGATAAAGATGATTCGAATTTGAATAATAGAAGAAGATGACAACATAAGTGCACACAATATTTCAGAGGCAGTCTCACCAAAATGTGATTTATGGCAAGTGGAGCATCTCAATTGTCTGATCAAAAGTGGGAGGAGGTTTTTGGGAATACTGGCTGGCCTATTTGGTATAATTTTCTAAATTTTATATGTAAAGAAAATGAGCCCCAAAGATTTACAAAGCTATATAAGCAGCAAGTTGCAAGTGCTATATTTGAATCTACTTCCTTTAACTTCAAATTCACTTCAGTCAAATAATAGTAGAAAGGCTAGAAGGATCATTACTGAAAGGAGACATATAAAGCTAGTAGGACTGATAAGGACTGATAACCTCAGAGAATACTTTACTAAAATAGTAAGGATGGAAATCATTGAAAGAGATTGTAAGATGAATGAGAGGGAAATAAAGTAAAAAAAATAAAAATAAAAATAAAAGGATAAATAATTCATCCAGAAGTTTCCTCCATGAAGTTTTGGTAGGGAAATGATATAATTATATATTTTTTAATGATTAGAATTGAGCATGGCTTTAGGCAAAAGGGATGGAGGTAAAAGAGAACAATTATTGATAGAGCATGATATTGGAGCAGATAGAAAAGCTGAGAATCAAGGATATATAACTAGTAGAGTTAGCTTTTGCAAGAATACCCATTTCATTCTTTGAAACCAAAGGGAAGGAGGAGAGGATGAGAAATGATACAAAGAACTTAAACAACATGATCAGAGGCATTTGAAGGAACTTGACATTGATTACCTCACAATCTTTAAAGTAATAGCACAAGATAATCTGCTGAGAAGGGTGGGTTGAGTGTAAGATTGCATACTTTGTAAGAAAAGGGAATGTTCTGAATAGCCACTGTGAGAAATATGATAAGAGATGAATAGCAGACTTCCAAAGCAGCAAAGAAAGCCCATTTGAAACTAAATGGCTCAAATCAGTGGAAGATCTTATAACTTACTTAAGTCTCTTTCCCCAACTGGGCTTCAGTATATACTCTTAATTTTTTGATGAGGTTAAGTTAAATGTTTTCTAGGCTTCTTTTTGAGTTTTAGTATTATTTGATCTTAAAATTATAAGAAATGTCTAAGTCAAGGAAGAAATTGAAAATTGCTGCACAGTCAGGGGGCTTGCAGTAAGGGGTCAGGAACCTGTTCATGGATGATTGAGATTCTATAGACAAACTTTGGCCTACTTCCCTATGTTAAGGAGTCAGTCTTGGTCAGAGGATATTATTGTTAAACAGGACCATTGTTTGATAGAGGCACAATTTATTTATTCATTCTTTCCTTCCTTTTCAGAGAATAGTTTCAAGTGTATTTTACACATTCTTTTATAAATAAAGCTGACCATTTATATGAGTGAAAGTAGTCTTTGAACACCTAAGGTAAATTTGACAGTAGTTCTGCTAAATTTAATTCTAACAATTTAATTGAGTCAGAAAATAATAAAATAACTTTCTTTCCAAAGTCAACAAATACATTTAGCTAAACTTGATGCCATCATAATTTGATTTAAGTCAACAATCTAGACAAAGACTATTAGTTTAACACCAGAAATCTGTTTAATATTCCTTCCCAACCAATTTACAAAATACCTCTCACCTCTCTTCTTTTTCCAAAAATTGTGTTTCAATCTATGGAGCCAATGGAACTGTCATGGTGTTTGTTTCTATCCTCAAATCAATGGCATGGACTAAAATAAAAATAAAGTAGTATAACTACAGCTGCATGAGACATTGGAAATCACCTAATCTGACTTTCTCCTCATTTTAGAGATGTGAAGAGTGAGGCTGAAATCATAGATTCTCATAATTTGAAGGGTCATCAATGGCCAAGTAATCCAGCCCATACTTAATAAGGAAGCACTTCTAAAACATGTGTGACACATGATTATCAAGGTTTTTCTTGAAAACCTCCAAGTTGGAAGCAAATCACTATCTTTCAAGGTGTAGTCAATCCTCTTTGTGGATGTTTCTGCTTGTTAGCAAGGGTTTGTTTTGCATACATGGAGCCAAATCTATCTCTTTGCAGCAGCCAAATTTTAATTCTAAGCCCTGGGATCCAAAAGAGGAAGAATAATAAGATATCATATTCCCCTTCGAGGTAATATTCCAGTCATTTTAATAACTTGGATAGTACAATTTGTGGGTACTAAATTTCATTCCAATATGAATCACTCAAAAAAAAAAGAAAGAAAAGGAAAACATGTAGATAAATCAAAGAAAAGTGACTAAAAATGCCCTTTTATGACTTGATTGAATATTCCCAGTTACTTCAGTTTATCCTCATGTAACTTGAATCACAGTCCTCCATGCTAGTTATCTTCCTTCATATGCTCTTCAAAATATCTATGCTACTCTTAAAATATAGCACCACAACTTATCTCATGTTGCAGATGATGTCTCACAAAAGAATAAAAATATGGCAGAGATCCAAGTTTTACCTTGTCCACAAAAGAGGTGATCAAATAAATTGAAACTCATCATCTCCTTTATTAAAGGCAATATACCTCTGTAAATGAAGCCACAGATTTCATTAATTTTTGTTTGTTTTGGCTGCCATAGCAAATTGTTGATTTATATTGAACTTGTAATCCACTAAAACCCCCAGATCTTTCTCAGTCATATTGCTATCTAGAGAGTCTCCATCTTCTATTTCTGAATTGCACTTGAATTTAAATGTAAGACTTGCCACTTTTCTCAATATATGTCATTTTCTTTTATCTGGTTTCACTTTATAATCTCTTGAAATGATTTTCTTTCTTAAATTTGTCAGAAAATGTGCTAGCATTGTGTCATTTTCATTTTTTTGAAAATCATTTTGTTATTAACTCAACAAGCATAAAATACTTACGGATCTTTCAAAAGACAAAGAACATAAAAGAGGATTCCATATAATACTCTGAAATTTTACCATATATATTTCATCTGGAAATATATGAGCATGTTATGTATGCCTTTAATTAAATGTAAAGGAACATCTTGAGTCTCAGTGTATGGAAGGTGAGGCTAGACACAGGAAGATTCAAATTCAAATACGCCCATAGACACTTTCTAGATAGGAAACTTTGAGCAAGTTTCCTCAATTGTGTATAATAATAGCACCTAACTTGCAATATTATTTTGAGAATTAAATAAAATAATATTTGTAAAAAGTGTTTAGCACAATGCCCAGCAAATGTCATTGTTTTTCAGTCATTTCACTCATATCCAACTCTTCATGATTTCATTTGGGTTTTCTTGGGGAACTAGATAGTTAGTGGATAAAGAATTGGTTTGGAAATTAAGAACTCATCTTCCTGAGTTCAAATCTGTCCTCAGATACCAGGTACATGACCCTGGGCAAGTCACTTATCCTGTTTGCCTGAGTTTCTCACCTGTAAAATGAACTAGAGAAGGAAATGACAAAATATTTTTGCCAAGAAAACCCCAAATGGGGTCACAAAGAGTTGACTGAAATGACTGAACAATGACAATTGGCAAAGATCCTAGAGAGACTTGTAATTTCCTTCACCAGCTCATTTTATAGGGGAGGAAACTGAGGCAAACAAAGTAAATGACTTGCTCAGGGTCACACAACTAATTAGTGTCCGAAAACAGATTGGAACTCAGAAAGAGGAATCTTCCCAATTCCCAGCCCAGTGCTCTATTCACTGAGCCATCTAGCTTGCCCATGATGAGGTCATGAAATATTGCACATGACTGAAATGACTGAACAACAATGACAGATTTGGACTGCAGTATTCTTGACTCCAAGCCGAGTGCTCTACCCATTGCTTCCCGTACGTCTCCCTGACAAATAGAAGACATTATATAAATGTTTATTTTCTTCTTCCTTCACCCAGTCCTATCTTATTTATTATATGCATTCTTCCATGCTCACAATTCTTCAATTATGACTTCTTAGGTTATACCATTTATTAATTCATCTTATTAATTATCCAAATCGCATTACTTTATCTTGTCTGCAAGAATAACATGAGGTATTTTATTTATAAATTGTTAAAATCTAGGTAAATGAAATTTCCAGTATTCTCTCTACCACATCAAAAGAAATTATCTATGTAAAGTGCTTTGCAAATTCATATATAAGTGGTAGTTATTATTATTATTATCATAGCAACCTTATCTAAAAAAGAAAAGAGGTTAACCTAGCATAATTATCTTTATACAGCCGTGATATCTCTTTTGACAACTGCTTCTTTTTTCTGGATATTCCCTAACCATTCCTTAAATAATAATCTAGAATTTTTGCCAGAAATGGGAACAAAGCTCATTAACCTTTATTTTTTGGTTCCTATGCCCCCTAAAATCATCAAGTCTCAAGTGAAATAAAGCATCACAGCAGTTTTCCAAAGCTCACCAGTGTTATGTGTTAGTACCAAATTAAACACTCTTCCAGACTACTGGTAAGAGATTACCTTTGTCTCAACCTCATTCACAAAATAAACTTTGAGATTGCTTGAGAATGCCATTGCCTAATCCTCTGTATGAAGCAACTCTAAAGAGGTCACAGACTTTCCACAAGCCAATAAAGCTTTCCAATTATATTCAGCTTGAAAAGGGCCCTCTGGTCTCTTTTCTTTTGTGACCTCCAGAGATACAAAACCCTTCCTTCAATCCCATCTCTACTATGATAAAAAAAAAAAAACATTCAGATATAGAGTATTTTCTTTGAAAGGCAAAGCATTGGTGGAAAGAGGCACTAGACTTGTAAAGTGCGAAGAACTTTCTCCTATTATGAATTCCCTAGCTATATCATCTTGGTAAAGCAATTAGCCTATCTGTTCCCCAATTATTTCATCTATAAAATGAGTCTCATATTACTGGTACCCTCTACTTCACAATGGCACAATGGTTTTGCTTACTCTCCCCCCACCCCCACCCCGAACAAGCAAGTTATAAAGCTTGATATAATGGAAGCCAAATCTATTATTTTTCACTTCATCTTCAAATTTGATTTTTCATTTGAGGATTTTTTTGTACCCAAGGATAAGTTTGTGTTTGATAATGGCATGTTTCTATTGTCTCTGTTGTGAACTTGAGTGTATTTACATATGTATGGATAACTTGATTCCAAATCCATGTTAAGTGTTCTCATGTTAGCATTTTCCATTATCAGTTTTATCACTTGTTGCCTCTAATTCAAACCTTTTTGATAAATGTGTTTTGGGGTAATTTTCATGTTTTCCTTTCTATAAGGATGATTAGTCTGTGAACCAGATGAAGTAGTAGGAAACTCCATTATTTGGGTCATTAAAAATGAACAGGAAAAAGAACTTCATAATAGACTCTAGGCTAATAAAGGGCAAATTATTGAGAGGATAATTGGTTCTTCTTGCATGCTCTAATTATTAGAGTTTTGTGATACTGTTTTAAAGAGCCTCTGATTATCAGTCCATTTGCTAGCCAGGTATAGCATAGTACCTGCCACTTATGGTAATAAGTGCTTTTTAAAAAATGCTTGTTTATTGATTTCTAGCAAAGGGAGTTGCTGCCAGAAGGTACAAAATCTTCCATTAAAAGTCTCTGAGTTCTTGCTCCTATTCTTACTATTCCAGATAATGAGAAATCCCAGAATCTTGGAATATCAGACTTGGAGAAGACCAGTTTGAAAACTGAGCCCAATCCATTTCTGAAGAGAAATATCCTCAGCAAGTGATTATCTAGCTTCTCCTTGAAAATCCATTATGATTAGTGAGAATCCATGCCCTTTGGGGAGAGCCTTCATAGAACAATTTCATTGTGTTTGGTCTGGGTCTTATGTCTTTTATCTCTTCTTTCCTAAAGGAGATTCAGAAGTGTGGGGAAAGTTGGGAAGAGATAAATTCCTTGTAAGGAAAAATTGTCTGTGAAAGATTTGTTCCCACCTTCCCAGGGGAATGGATTGTCTTTAGACATAGTGGCTTCTCTCTATGGACCTTTCAAAAAAAAAGAAAAAAAGGGCAAAATTGACTACTTGCTTGGGGATATTTAAGGTATTTTCTATTTAGGAAGTTAAATGGTTTCTCCAAAGGCTGTAGAGTGCTGTAGAAACACAGAGCAGCAGGATTAGATATGGAGATCTAGTTGTATCACTACCTTGTAACCTTGAGTTTTGGGACTTCAGTTTTCTCATTGATAAAGTCAGAGGATTAGACTTTAACACCTAATAATGTGTCTAAATAACTCAATCTGTGATGCTTTGAAATTTTAACAAGCAGCCACAAGATTTTAATCTATGTTCTGTATCTAAATGCAGTAGTCATACCACACAATCTCACAACTCATCACAAAAGAGTTGGTATGTGGACCTTTGGTAAGACTGGCATAGGCTTCTCCCAGCCTACCTTTAGTCCTTGTACCTGACTCATGTGGCTGATTATGATCAAAATAGTACTCAGCCCTAGGGAAGAGACACATTGGAGCTGTTTCTGCCTTCATGTCTCTGATTCATCAGAACGTGTGACTGTTTCCAAACTGAAACTAAGGTAAAACTGTACCTTAAATATCATTTGTGCCTCTTGGGCTCCTGTTCTCTCCATTTGTCACCGTCTTTCCTTCAGTCACATATGATGTAGGATTCTTTCAATGAATCATGTAACCCTAATGGCCTTGCAAATAACTGCTCGGCCACATTTTTACCAGATAGGGAAGGAGTGGAATAAATCGTATTAGTTCTGCTATTTGGTCAGGTCTCATGAGAACAGCTGGTTTTTTGTTTTGTTTTGTTTTGTTTTTAAACTCATAGAATTTTTCTTTTCTTTTTTTTTTCCCCCTCAGGAGCAGAACTCTAGGAAATATAGATTAACAGGCAAAAGGACCTAGAATAAAGCTAGTTCTCTCTCTAACATGAAAAGGTTGGTCTTTCCCATATCTGTAATTAGTAAATTAGTAAAGGCAAGAACTAGATGACAAAGGCCAAGAAATTAGAAGTCTTTTTAAAATGCAGACTGGGTTAGAACTTGGATGCAGAGAATTACTGATAAGGAAAGAAAACCTAGTCTTCTTAAGATCAGTTCAGAGTCAGGCTCCAGAAGTGTGTAAGGAGTATGCTAGACTAAGAGCACCGTTTGAGGCTCCTGTGCTCTCATGTAGCTGCATATCTTAGAAAAGGCCATAAAAGTTCTATGGGCCTTAGTTTCCTCATCTGTAAAATGAAGGTGTTAGAATAAATGATCTCCAAAGAATCAGGAAGACTCATCTTTGTTAGTTCAAATACAGTCTCAGATAACTAGCTGTGGGACCTTGAGCAGGTCACTTAACTCTGCCTCAGTTGCTTCATCTGTAAAATGAGTTGGAGAAGAAAATAGCAAACCATTCTAGTATCTCTGCCAAGAAAATCTCAGGTTGCAAAGACTTGGGGCAACTAAAACAATGAAATGACCAAATCCCAAGAAGCAATTCTTGAATCTTATCTAATAAAAGTGGGATTAGAATACAGGCTTCAGAGTTCCCGAGAAACACAAGGAGATCTGCAATGGATAACCTGTGGGTTCTATGGTAGAACATAGAAAGACTATGATAGACTTGGAAACAAGAAGACCTAGAATGGAATCTCACCTCCAACTCTCATAAGCTGTCAAAGAGTACAAGTTGCCTAAACTCTCAATATTTAATCTCTCTCATTCATCTCTATTATAAAGTGAGATGAGTATAATTAGAATGAGAGAAGAGAAAATAGGAGTTGCACACCTGTGATTGCACTGGTACCAGGAACTTCTAGGTGTGGCAAATCTGTTTACCAATGCAGACTGATACCTTCTCTGCAACTTATAAGTTGTCTTTGGTCTTAGAGCAGGAGGGGGAACCCCAGCCTGCAGGTCAGATAAGGCTTGTAAAATCATTTGCTAAGGCAGCTGCAGGTGATGATGAGCTGAAAGCAAGATATAAGAACCTCCCACTGCTTGCGTTTTAGAAGTTGATAATTTTATGTGGCCCATGAATTATGTTATAAATGACCAAATGGTCCTTGGCCCCCCCCCAAAAAAAAGTTTCCCATCTCTGTCTTAGATGTGGAAAAGTCATTTCCCCGAAAATCCAACTATCGGTCACAAATACCCAATGCCTATGTGTGTGTACACAAAGGCAGTGTGGTAGTATAATGGATACAGAGCTGACTTCAGAGTTAGAAAGTCCTTGGTCTGACACACTGACTACCTGTGAGACCTCTGGCAAGGTATTAAGCCTTTCAATGCCCCAGACAATGAATTTTCTAAGTTGCATAACAAGTGCTGAAATTTATCCCATTGGGAGTTTCTATAAACAGAAGAAATTACAGATTTAGTCCAAACAAAAAAAAAAATAAATAAGTATCCAGCCCAAAGATAAGCAAAAGAAAGCCTAAGGACTTAATGCCAATATTAGTGTGTCAAGACCAAGATGAAGCAACCAAGAAAGCCTTGCCATATAAGTCAAAATCTAATTGAGATTTGCTCTTCTTTTTTTATCCTTTTTCAGAGTTCTTATCAGGGACTTTCCTAGTTATCTGCCACTGACTTCTCAAAAATATGTCTTTAACAGCTTTGTAAAATACCCCAGAGATTAGCAAACATCTAAAGTCTTTCTTCTCAAAGCTTAGATTACCCCTAATGACTTTTTCCCATGTTAATTTTCTCTCCTTTGGGAATTACATTATATTTTATTTTTTAAAGCAGTCTTGTATGTACTATATGACTCTAATTTAAAAGCATAATTGAATCAACTCTCAGCATGTCTTTCTAATCCTTCTCATAATGAAGCAGGAGGCTCACCAGAATTTACCTCTAAGGATTAGTTTTTTAAGAAACTTACTCTTGCTCTTCCCACATCCCTGTCCTGAATACTCATACCCCCTATGCTATGCGCTCATGGCCTCTACCGTGATTTGTGAAGATATATAACTCATTGTTTTAGCCCCATGAGTTTGTGTTTCTTCCAACCAAGCCTTAAGATGTAAGTGCTATTTCTATCTTGTTGGGTATGGTTTAAGGGGAGATAGTAGCAGTTGAATCTGCAAGGAAGAAGAACTAAGCATCCTTTGGTGAGAGCTCAGGACATGGGGTCGGAGGCCCATGAGAGAAGCAGCAAGTCTTAGAAAGACTTAGTAATCAATGTGCATGGGGCACTGGAAAAAGCCTGTCCATACTGTAGAACAATAATAGTATCACAAGAGCTCTAGCAGAAACTTCACCTAGAGGAGATCTAGAGGAAAAAGAACCTAGAGGGGAAAACTGAATTGAGGACATGGAGTTTCAACTGGAAAAATAAGATATTTATCTTAGATGTTATCTAAAGTAGTAGGGCTTCTTAAACTTTTTTTCACTCAAGACCACTTTTTACCTAAGAAATATTTACATGACCCCAAATCTATAAGTATATAAAATAAGCATATAAAACAAATATTTGCTGATAATGTCATAATTTTGCAAGTTCTGCATTCAGTTATGAGAGTCCATATGGAGTAGGACCCCACAGCTTAAGAAGCTGGGATCTAAAGGATCTCCTGAAGCTAGGAGTTTTACAAAAGATCACTAGATTTTATATATATACATATATACATATATATATATATGTGTGTGTATATATATAATACATATTTATAAATTATATATATATAAATATATATAATACATATTTATAAATTATATATATAATATATGCATAAATTACATATATATACACACATATATATAACATATATATACACACACAAGAGATTAAAGTTATTTAATACAGATTAAATTTTATTATAAGTTAAATTTTTAAAAGATCTAAATATATTGGTTTATATATAGAGATTAAAATTTATTATTATTATTATTATTTTTACTTTTTTGGTGAGGTAATAAGTATCTTGCCCAGGGTCATACAGTTAGTGAGTGTTAAATGTATGAGGTTAGATTTAAACTTGTGTTCTGATTCCAGAGCTGGTATGCTATCTACTGTGCCATCTAGCTGCCTCTAGAGATTGAAATTAAGAAAAGAACTTAGAGTGCTGTAGTCCACATTGCCTATTTCCCAACACTATTATTCATGGTCAAACAGATGACAAGTGTTAGTGGTATGACTGGAACTGAAGATACTGGATTTAATGCTGGCATCCATTCTGTTACCCATCCTGCCTAGCTATACTTTCCTTAACCAGGCAGCTGTGTTAACCCAGGAAGATCTAGAAATTTCCTCCTCCTAGAGGACAGGTAGTGATTTTCCAGCCAAACTCTCTAAGCTCCCTACCAGCTCTAAATGATATAATCCGAAAATCTGTCTCATTTATTCTCAGTTTATAATGTGCTAGGGATTTTTCACTGAGATATCTTAATAGGATGAGACATAGTTTAAAGCAGGGGTTGGCAAAGTATGACCTGAGGGCCAAGTCCAGCTGTTCTTGCACACTCTCCAGCTAAGAATGGATTTTACATTTGGAAATAAAGTTTTATTGTATTCCTAATATTAAAAAAAAACCCTCATTCTTGACTTGCAGGCTGTGCAAAAATGGGCATACAAACACAGGCGGTACAAAATGGGATTTGGCCTGTCACTGTAGTTTGCTGACTCCTGCTCTCAGATGATAAAGACAGAATGGTGGACTGTATAATAAAAGAGGCATCATGGGATCATGGATTTAGAACTGGAAGGCACTTCTGGAATTATCCAGTCAAATTTCTTCATTTTACAGAAGAGGAAATTAAGGTCCAGGAAGAATAAGTGGGCAAGTGACCTTCTGCCCTAGGTTACTTTGTAAGCTTCCACCAGCAGAATTTGAATACAGGCCTTCTGACTCCATTTCACTCTATCATATTACCTGGACAATTAGCTGTACTATAAACTGAAATAATGAATTTTATTTTATTTTATTTTGTTTATTTATTTTTTTTTTACAAATTCTGATCCCAAGTAGTAGCCTGTGTTATTATCTAAAAAGCATTGCCAATTAGTCTTCCATGTGGATGGATTTATAATTTCATTGGATGTATTTGAAACCCTTTGGCAGCATAGTAATGACAACCAACAATGACACAATAACTTCGAGCAGCAGCTTCTAGCACATTATAATACCAGTGTGCTTCCACCCACTGGCTTTCCTGGATCCTAAAAAGCCAATCACCCCTGGCCTCAATCATGTCTGTATCATAACCATTAACATCTTTATGATTTCTCTTTAAGAGTCCCCAGAGGCATTGGCATAAATAACATAGTACCTCTGCGCTATTCAATAAATATGACTGTCTAAGGATCTCAGAGCACCTTAATAACACTAGTCAAGCTTCGTAGCCCTCGAGTATTACAGCACTTCATAGCATTTTGATTCATTGTATACAGCCGTGAAAAGTGGTCATGATTTCAGTAAATGTTACTCCAGGAGCTTAACACAAAACCAGTAGAGGATGCATGATCCTGCAATCTCTGAGACTATCTCTGTTAGTGTTATATACAAACTAAGTAATATTGTAGGGCTCAGATGAGATAAGATTGTAGCTAAGAAGCCTTGCAACTCTTAAAAATGCCCCACAGATCTGTTAAATTCATCATCAGTTAGTATCCAGGTAATATTGTATAGCTCAAATGAGATGACTGTAGCTAAAAAACCCTGTAACTATTAAAAGTGTCCCATGGATCTCTGTTAAATGCAACATCAGTTAGTATCCAGGTAATATTGTATGGCTCAAATGAGATGACTGTAGCTAAGAAGCCTTGTAACTGTTAAAAGTGTCCCATGGATCTCTGCTATATTCATCATCAGTTAGTATCCAGGTAATATTGTATGGCTCAAATGAGATGACTGTAGCTAAGAAGCCTTGTAACTGTTAACCCATGGATCTCTGTTATATTCATCATCAGTTAATACCCAGGTAATATTGTAGGGCTCAAATGAGATAAGATTGTAGTTAGGAAACCTTGCAACTGTTAAAAATGTCCCATGGATCTGTGTTAAATGCAACATCAGTTAGTACCAATTGTGGGTGTCAGAAGTAGAACTAGAATCCAAGACTTCCTGGCTTTAAGGCAACTTCTCTTGCTGATTCACCACCTACTCTTGCTCTTGACATGTAAATATAGTCAAGCAAATTAAATCAACATTCTATGTCTGAAACATCCTCTATTATTAAACCATGTTATTTATGCACTATGATTTGCTGACAATGCCTGTTTTACCTATTCTAATTCTTAATCTTTCATCCATTGATTCACAAACCTGATTTTTCAACAGACTAGCACATCTCTCATCATCCAAAGAGTTTCCCCAGATTTTCATTTGATTGTTATAGTAACTGTAATGTGCATTCAATTTAATTTCAACGAGAATTCTTGTACATATTGCCATATCTTTCAGAAGAGATGGGAATTAGTAGGCATGGACAATATAAAATGCTGCAAAGACAGGGGTGGCCACAGAATTCAAACTGTTGAGAATTATTCCTTAAAATAAGCATTTTAATCTTAGTTTAACATTTGAAAAGTGATGATGAATACAGATATGGCACAATAATAAACTAAAATAATTTTTAAATCTCACTCAGAAGCCTTGGAAGTCAAATGACATCAGCACCTTCTGTACTGATGTTTAATTTCAAAACCTCCACAGTCCTCTCAGACCAAGGCATGAAGTCTTTACTAGATTCAGAAATGTCTGTAAGCGCATGAGTGACCAGGTCTTGTTTTCAATTATAGAGCATATGCCATAATGGATGCCTTTTAAAAATCATATTTGTAAATGCTCGGGGAGGCAAGGAAACAGCAGTTGCATTTGATAAACACCATAAATAACTATATTGGTACCTAAAACAGGAATTTCAATGAAATTCTACATGTACTCTTGAAAAGTATAATGGAATTTCTTCAACTAGGACTTGGCAAGTTTCTACACTGACCCTTTAACTCAGACAATACACAAAAAAGGATTTTGGCAATACTATTTTCCCTTGAGTTTTTTTTCAAGTGGAAGCTGATAGCACAGCAGGGAGAGCGCTGGGCCTGAAGTGAGGAAGAACTGAGATCAAATCTTAATTCCCACGTGGCACTGGGTGAGTCAATCATCCTCTGTATGGCTTAGTTTTCTCACCTGTAAAATGGGTTATCAAAAGTACCTCTCTCTCAGGGTTATTGAGAGGATCAACTGAAAAGAAATATTTATTTGTAAAAGCTTTTAGCATAATGTCTGGTGCATAGTAGGGGCTTAATAAATGTCTGATTCCTTCCCTTCTATTTTTCTTTTCAATTTTTGGTGAGGCATTTGGGGTTAAGTGACTCATCTTTAAGTCCTTCCCTTCAAAGAGTGATGCCATTCTATTTTTTTTTTTTAATTTTTGGTGAGGCAATTTGGGTTAAGTGACTTATTCGGTGTCACACAGCTAAGAAGTGTTAAGTGTCTGAGCACAGATTTGAACTCAGGTCCTCTTTCAGGGTTGGTGCTCTGTCTACTGTGCCAGCTAGCTGTTCCCCAAGTTAAGGCATTGCAAATGCATTTTTTTATATTGATTGTAAATTTATCCTGTTTTGGCCAGTCTTACCACAAGAAGGGTAGAAAAGCACCTACTTCATTCAAAGTAAATATACATCAAAAGTAGCATGTGATAATAATAATTATGCTAATCATAAAACACTATCATTGACAAAGTACTTTTCTAATCATCATCCTTTAAGATAGTTCAGGAAGTACTAGGTAAATGATCATCCTTAATGAGAGGTATCCTGGTCTGGTGGAAAGAACACTAATATTAGAATCCCAGAAATTCTGCCTTAGGCACTTAATGTATGTATGATCTTGGGCATTCATTCACTTACCCTGTTTATGCTTCAGTTTTCTCTTTTACAAAAAGAAGTTCCCTTCCAGTTATAAATGGATGATCTTATGGTATTTATTTTATAATTAATGATTATACAGATTTGAGTTGACCTGTCCAAAGTTGCAAATGCTTTGTGGAAAAGCTAGAATTCTACCCCCATCTCCTGAGTCAAAGTTCAGTTCTCCCTTCCACAGAGACTTTATAATCAATCCCTTGAAAGGAAATGAATAGCATGTCTATTTATTTAAATAGAAGCTGTCTTCACTATTACTTAAGCATTATTGCTTATGCATTTATTTTTCTTATAGTGTTAAAGATATGCAAAAGGGCAGCTAGATGACACAGTGATCTGGAAGTGCAAGCCCCAGGATCTGGAAAACTCATTCTCCTAAGTTTAAATCTGACCTCAGTATCTTACTAGCTGTACGACTCTAGGCAAGTCACTTAACCTTGCTTGCCTCAATTTCTCATGTGTAAAATGAACTGAAGAAAAAAAATGGCAACTCACTCTAGCTCTTTGCCAAGATGAAGGTGAAGAATCAGTCATGGCTGAATACAACAAAGATATACAAATGGAAATATATATATATATTTATGCAAATATATTTCCCCATATATATATACACACACACCCATATATGTATATATCAACAGATAAATATATATGTGTACATGCACATGTGTGCATACACATATACATAAATATGTGTGTGTTCATCTATATATGTTTGTGCTATTCATTAAGCAAGTAAAACAGTAACTTAAAAAATCCAAGTCAGTTAGTCGTTAAGCATCTACTATGTGTCAGGCATTGTCCTAAATGTGGACTATACCAAGAAACCCAAAAGACAGCTCTGCTCTCAAAGAATTTATAAGCTGAAGGGGGAGACAACACATAAATCAATAGGGACAAACAAACCATTGAAAAGATAAACAGGAAATAACAGGTAGAAGGAACAGGAACAAGAAAGACCAACTTCATGCAGAAGGTAGGATTTTATCTGACTTCTAGGTGTCATAGAAGCTAGGAGGCAGAGATGAGAGCATCCCAGCTGTGGGGAACAGTCAATGTCTGGAGTCAAGAAATGGAGAAGAATAAGAAGCTCAATGTCACTGTACTGAAGAATACATGGTTAGGTGTAAGTGTGTAAGAAAACTGAAAAAGTTAGGGAGAAGGATCCAGTATGAAGGTCTTTGGATCCCAAACAGAGGTTTCTGTATTTGATCCTGAAGGTGATAGGGAGTCATTAGAGTTTATTGAGCAGGGATGATGACATGGCCAGATCTGTGCTTTAGGAAAAGCACTTTTATGGTTGAATAAATAGAGGACCGATTGGAGCAGGGAAAGATATATGGACAGAATCAACAAGCTCTAGCAGTAGTCTAAGTGTACCAGCATGGTGCCAGTATTTGAGGAGAAAAGGAAATATATTCCAGCGATATAAAGCATTAGCTCCAAAATGACAAGGGACCTTCAGTCTAGAGTCTATAAAATCACTAATAACATCAGAGTGGAAGAATGGGGGGGAAAAAAGCATGTTAAATGAGAAATAGGCCAGATCCTTAGGAATTATGTTGAAGAAATTAATTCATGTGTGGTTAAAGCTTTATTTTTTTTTTCTTTTAATGGAAGAAAAAGTCTTGCTTTCCACCATTTCTTTTCTTTTTAAAATTTTATTTGGTATTTTATTTTTCTCCTACATGTAAAAGCAATTTTTAACATTTGTTTTTTAAAATTTTGAGTTCCAAATTTTTTCCATTCCTCTGTCCCCTCATTCTATCCCCCCCCCCCCACTGAGAAGGCAAGCAATTCAATATAGATTGTAGCATTTCCATAAGAGGCATGTTATGAAAGAAAATACAGATCAAAAAAATACTTTCATGAAAAATAAGGAAAATTTAAAAAGCATGCTTAATTCTGCATTCAGAAACCATCAGTGTTTTTGTCTATGAATGAATGAATAGCATTTTTCATCATAAATCCTTGAGTTGTCTTGGATCACTGTATTGCTTAGCACAGCTAAGTCATTCACAGCTGATCATCTTGCAGAGTTGCTGTTATTTTAGACAGAACATTTCACTTTGCATCAGTTTACAGAAGTCTTTCCAGGTTTTTCTGAGATCATCCTGCTGCTCATCATTTCTTATAACAGCCATCATAATCACACACTACAATTTGTTCAGACATTTCCCAAATAATAGGCATCGGTACAATTTCCAATTTTTTACCCCAGGAAAGAGCTGCTATCTATATTTTTGTACATATAGTTCCTTTTATTTTTTGTTTTTTATCTATTTTGGGAAAGAGACCTCATAGTGATATTAATGATACAACTTGAATCCCAGCATTTTTAAAAGGTTTTTTTTTAAACATCACTGACAATTGTCAACAATATTTCTACACAGAACTTGCCCTGTAAACAAAAAAATCATCAAAATAAACTGCCACAGAGGTCATTTCTGATGGTGTATTCAGAATTCTGCACTCAGCCCTCACCTATCTCTGAAGATAAAGACATCAATTATATCATCACTTCTGGAATCACGAGTGATTTTATCTTTTCTTAATTCTGCATGTTCTTTAGTATGGTTGCTCTTCATATCACAGTGAATATTGTTCTTGTCTCTTTTAGCTTTCTTACTGATACTGTTCTGGTCCCTATTTGGACAAGAGAATAGATTTATACATGGAAAAAATGCATAGAAGTTTAAAAAAAAAAGACTTAAAATGAAAAGATCTGAAATAAGTGCTTGTCACTAAGGTCAATTTATACAATGCTATATTTATGGAAAATAAAGTTACAACAAACTTTTTTAAAAATAGTGATTTTTTTTTGTTTTGGGATTTTTTTCCACTTTAAAGTTGTCCCTTCTTTCTGCCTATCCATTCAGACATGTCCAGGTTATAAATGATTTCTGTGGAACTCAGAATCCTGGTAGGGCAGAATGCAATAAGGATTTATTTCCAAAAAGATCCTGTGCTATCTTCCTTGGAACCTGAAAGATTACTGAAAAATAACCACCCCTTAGATGTGTAAGAGAGAGTAAAAGTGTTGATCTGATAGGCATCCTGAAATGATACTGCACTGATAGTTCAGGAAAACAGCTATATCCAGAGAAAGACTTTTGTCTGTCTTCTTTTCTTATCATTTCTTCTACTATTTCCTTATTATTTGAATCAAGATGATCATCAAACTTTATCCTTCTGCCCTTCAGGAAAGGGATCATCTCATCATTGCTTTTATTTTCAAGATTCTTTTTGTAATCTTGATTAACTAATGCTGAGACTTTTCTAAGGTTCTAAGATGGATGTGACCTTCTTTCTTAATACCTGTCAAGCATTTATCTTAGCATTTCAAAGTTTTCAAAATGTTTTATAAGCATTATCTCTTTTTTATCTATAGATGTTATGATCCTCCATTTTGCTGATAAAAAAAATTGAAGCAAATAGTTGTTTTTTTCTGATACCAGGACCCACAGCCTATAATGAATGCAACTCTAATTTACACCACCAATAAATTAGAGAACTATCATCCAGACTATTAGAGTATCTTGATGTAATTCATAGAGTTAGATTCTGAATGATTCTATTTCTACCTGGTTTTTGTTTCTACCTCTGCTACAGATTGGCTGTGTGATCCTGGACAATTAATTCACTTATCCTTTCCATGGCCTGGTCAGCAAAAAGTCTACTTTTAAAGTCTATATTGCAGAAACTTTGCAGTTCTGCATTTGGGGTGAGGCAGGGGGAGAGTGGATTTTCCTCATCTTTTAAATTACAGGTTCAGACCAAAAACAAACTTTCTAATTATGTATTTGAAGAATTCTTGATATTTCTTTTGTTCCTGTGAATTAATTCATTTATCTTGAGTTTTTCTGAAATTCTGAAAGGAACAATGCTGGTCTTGGCAGAGAACTGAAAGGAAGAAATAGAAATTGTTTTGGAGCATACCTATATAAGAAGACCCTGCTTTTTTGCTATGGCAAATTGGGCTTTTTCTGAGGTTTTGGATCTTCCTTTATGTGGATTACAAACTTGACTTCACCTCAGGCAGTCTATGGCACCAAATTTTAACTCCACTCTTATGACTGAAGTCACCCTTGTCTGGAGAACTTTCTTAATCTTCCTTTATTTTCCCAACTGGCCTGCTTGCTATACCCTGTACACAACATTCCACTTTCTCTCTCCAAGTCTTTACAAAGGCTCTTTGCCAGGCCTGAAATAATTCTCTTTTTATACCTTTACCTCTTGATAATCTCTGGAACTCTCTTCAAAGGTGATCTACTTTCTTATTAACCCAGTTGACTGTGTTCACTTATCGCAAATCACTATGCATTTTATGTGTATTTTGTATTCACTTACATGAATATGAGAATTATGTGCTGTAGTGGAGACAGAGTTGCCTACAGGACCAGGATGTCTGGGTTCCTGCTATGTAATGCTGGAAAAGTTACTTAAACCCTCAGTGCTCTAAGCCAAAGGTTACAAATAACTTATTTGTCCCAAAACCTTGAATCTAATAAAAATGTAATTGGGAATTGTTTAAAAATATATAATGGAATAATGATAATACTTATTTGTAGCTATCTGTCCTGCCGGGATCCTTATGCATGGTTTACTGGGCCCTAGTTCTGTTTTCATTTGATCCCACTGCTCTAGACACTTTAGAAGATGAAATGGCAGAGAATTTGCTTGGTAAAGGAGGCATCCTACAGCAATGAAATCCCACATGCAATCTCTAATTCCCATTCACATCAGTGTTGTTACTCCCTAACAAAATACAAGTTCTTTCAGGGCACATATTGATTCCTTTTTATCTTAGTATTCCTAGCACAGGACCTGACACATAACATGAACTTAATTAATTACACATAATCAGATGTAGAAATATTATCATTTATATCAGTCAACTGACTACTTCCCCAGTGAGATCAGTATTATCAAAGCATAAACTACAATTTGCTTCTTAATATGACTCAGATGTATATAAGGTAATGTGCTTGGATCTGCCATTAACTGTGTGACCTTGCACGTGTAATTTCTTCTTTCTAGACTTTAATTTCCTTATCAGTAAAATGTAAAAGCTACACTAGCTAATCATTAAGATCTCTTCCACTTTTAACTTTCTCCAGTTAGCTAGCAAAGAACAGGAACTAGAGAGCAATGTCACAAATGACAGAAGAAATTCGATGAGAGAACCAAGAAAAGAATGGACTATAGGCTCCTTGAGGTTAGGATGAGGGGAGTGGACTTTAAAGAAGAAATAGTGCAAGTAGTCTCATATAGTTGAGGGGCAGCATATTGACCATGGGTTGGTTCCCAGAAGGTGTACTGCCCAAAGTGGTACACAAAAATGCCCATGATAAATTGAGTCTATTACACAACCTCGCTGAAGGGAAGATCTGATAAATGGAGAAAGACAGATATAGTGATGACATTCAATATGTCTATGTATCCCACTTAAACATAGTAGGCAATAGCTCCTCTCCCTAGCATCACTTTGGCCCAGACAATAAAGAATTAGAAGAGCCCCCATGCAATCAAGACCCTCCACATGTACTAGGGCAAATGTAGTGTCCATGTTATAAAATTGCACCTAAAAATTAAGTTCCATAGATGAGAATTGGCAGCATCCTATATAATAAGGGCTCCAGAAAGAATCCAGGAGAGTAAATTCACATGGAGACTAATTACTGGAAAATAGCTAAGTGCACACAAATACTAAAAACACAATAAGATTTGAAGGCTTAGCAATAAATACGTGATATTATTTTCACTAGCATTAATGTGTAACATTAACGCCACATTTTATTTCACCAAAGTTCTCTGGTATTGTTATTGTTATACTTTGAGATCGTGCCAACTACTCTGGCATGTCCTCTCAAAGTTTTAAAGATGGTCCCAGCCAATGATGCCCTGAATAGTTGCTGCCCAACTCACATAAGAGGGGATTTCTCAGTATACTCCCTAAAGAGTAATAAATATTTCAGCTACAGAATCTTTCTGGCTCCATGGATTAAGATGAAATTAAACTGATGAAGTCACAAATCTTTGAAGTACTGCGGGATACCATTCGTTTTCATGTTAAAAAAGAAGTAACAGATGTCAGCTCTATTTATAGAGTTTACCTTCAAAAAAACTGACAAAAGCCCTTTTGGTTACTTTGACATTAAGTACATAGGAAAGTTTATCTTTGTACACTTTTTGATTTTTGATTTGGGGGGAGAAATAGGAAAGTATATCTTTGTATATTTTTTGATTGTTGTTTTTGATTTGGAGGGAGAGTGATTCTCTTTCAACCAGGTGAGAAGTACTATGGTTCTTCTCAAGCCTAAACCTCCTTCTGAATGGGCATGTAGACTCTAACGTATTATTTTCCCCTTTTGGAGTGGTCAAGTGGCTGGCCCCTCAGCCCAGGATCTCACTATTGTGGTACCAGTCAGTATTGGATTTGATGTTGCCAAAGCCCAGAACCCTTGAGCTGAAATGATCCACCTGAAACCTCTGCCTCCCTGGCAGCAGGACTAACACCATCTCACCTAGCTACTTTTGTCCAGCTGAATAACGCCAGCCATGATTTGAATAGATTCCCATATAGCAAGTCTGCATGCTATCATCTGGCATCTGTGGCCACAGGCAGGCCCAGCTGATGCTTTTGAAGAATGTGTGTTCACCAACACCAGTCAGCCCAGTCCTGCTGTTATGTTTTGTTCCATTTTGTAACTCTGTACCCTGAAGCTCTATTTTTGTCAGAGAAATATATTTGACACCATAGGAGAAATTAATGCCCAGGAAATAATGCTTCAGTCATGAGGAAACATCACCAACTGCACATTCTCTCTCTGATAGACCAGGGAAACTTTTGTAAAGCACATTTTAAAAGGTTCATGTGTGTCAGCAAATCAAAATGGAGGTTACATGTATGTATGAATGTGTTTGTTTTACTATGAGAGGAATATAAAATGATCCCTCTGCCATTTTGAAATGTGACTAGTGGGCCATGCCAGTTTGGTGACAAAGCATTTGCTCCCATCTTTTCTTAATACAAAGGTGTTGTGGGATGGTTGCCACAATTGCCATTTTCATCCTATTGTTGTTTGACCAGCCTGGCTAAGTACAGAGACATAACTGGCAAAATGACTCTCCACCTGGTGATGAATTGGAGGAGGAACATGGGAGGAGGAAACCGATGCAGTAGCCCATGAAATTGTTGGAAGAACACTTGATCATTAGAATAAAAAGCAGAGTCAAAGAAAGTATTGTTACATTATAAAAGACTGTTCATCAGGACACTGCTCCTGCTAATGCCTAAGTATAGTGAACTGAAGAGCAGACAGAGACTTCCCAATAACAAAGCTGGATTGTCTTGATGACAGTAAATACATTGGGAAGAAGCATTCCATTTTAATCAGTATGAATTATAATCCTATCAATGGAGATTTGGGTTCTTCAACTTACTCATTTCAATGAATATTCAACTTAGTCATTTGTAAATACTAAGAATGTGCCCAATAAAGAGGTTTCTACTGGGAAACAAACTATAATATTTGAATTAAACATGAGGGGAGCAATGAAAGGGAATAATGAGAGGTCCTAAATATAAAAGTTTTCAACTTTTTCATTTTACTGAGCTCCAGCTCTGGATATCTCTATATCACAAATCATTTCTTGAATAGTAGTATAATTATTTTCTATTTTTAAAAACACATTTCAAAAAGTGAAAAGACATAGATGACTTACAACTTGTACTATTGACAAGTTTGACTGTTGGGATCACAGACTTATTGAACTGAAAAGCTATTTTTAAGAGAGCTGAGCTTTCTTTTAAATACACACATTCATATAATTTTTTCTGCAATTACATATAAAGGCAATTTTTAATATTCATATAAAAATTTTAAGTTCCAAATTTCCTCTCTTCTTCCTTTATTTCCCTGTTCCTTGAGATAGCAAGCAATTTGATATAGATTATACATGTGAAATCATGTAAAATGTGAAATATATTTCCATATTAATCATATTGTGAAAGAAGATTGTTAGAAACCCAAAGTGGGGAAAACAAATAAAAAGAAAGTAAAAAATAGTGTGCTTTGATCTGCATTCAAACTCCATCAGTTCTTTGGGGGCAGGGAGCATGTTTTCATCATGCTTTGTAATTGCCTTGGATCACTATATTGTTGAGAAGAGCAGGATCATTCAAGGCTGAAATGTAAAAGATCTCATTGGATAAAAACTGATTTGGAAAATAGATCAAGGAGAGACAATTTAAAAATTAAAAATTATTGGGCTACCTGAAAGTCATAATAAAAAAAGAGTCTGGACATCATCTTTCAAGAAATTATCAAGGAAAACTATCCTGACATTCTAGAACCAGAGGGTAAAATAGAAATTGAAAGAATCTACTGAGCACCTCCTGAAAAAGATCCCCATATAGAAACTCTCAGGTACATTACAGCCAAATTCCAGAACTCCCAGATCAATGAGAAAATAATGCAAGCAATCAGAAAGAAACAATTCAAGTATAGTAGAACCACAGTCAGGATAATACACGATTTAGCAGCTTCTACATTAACGTATTGGAGGGGTTGGAATATGATATTCCAGAGATCAATGGAGCTAGGATTGCAACCAAGAATCACTTACCCAGCAAAACTGAGTATAATTCTTCAGCAGAAAATGTATAGTCATTCAATGAAACAGCATTTTCAAGCATTAGTAATGAAAAGACCAGAACTGAATGGAAAATTTGATTTTCAAATACAGGACTCTGGAAAAACATAAGGAAGTGATATCATAAAGAATTTAATAAGATTTATCTGTTTTACATTTCTACATGGGAGGATGATTTTTGTAACTCATTAGAAAATTCTCATTATTATGTCAATTAGAAAGAATATATATCTATATATATATATAGACAGAGGGCATGGGTATAGTTGAATATGAAGGGATAATATCTTTTTTAAAAAATGAAGAAATTAAGGGGTGAGAGAATAATGTACTGGGAGAAAGGGAAAGGGAGAAGTGGAACAGTACAAATTATCTGTCACAAAAAAAGGCAAGAAAAAACTTTTAGTGGAGGGAAAGAAAGGGAGAAGAGGGTGAGAAAGTGAATCTTACTCTCATCAGAATTGGTTCAAATAGCAAAAAATGTACATACTTCAATAGGGACATCTATCTTACCCTTCAAGAAAATAGGAAGGGAATGGGATATGGGAAAGGTGGGAGGGTGATACAAGAGAAGGCATACTGGGGGGTGGAGTACTCAGTAGCAAAACACTTTTGAGGAGGGACAGGATGAAAGGAGAGAGAAAGAAAATGAGAAATACAATTAGCAAGAGTAATTGTAAAAAAAATATATTGAAGCAAGTTTCTCTGAGGGCATATTACTGTTCTTTGGAACATGATGAGTAGGACACTCTTAGGGAAAAAAAAAAAAACACCTGGAAAGTCCTTCATGAACAAAGTGAAATAGATTGTATACAAAGTAATAGCAATGTTCTGGGATGAGTAGCTGTAAATGATTTTGTTATTCTCAGTAGTACACAACTACTCTCAAGGACTTATGATGAAAAATCCTATCCATACCCAGGGTAGGAACTGATTGTGTTTGAATACATATCAAAGCATTCTCTAATTCTATCTCTGTTTATTTTTAACTTAATTTTTCTTGAGGGTTTTTATTTTCATTAGGGTGGGAGATCTCTGTTTTCTTTCACCACTTGATTTATGTGGAAATGTTATATGTGGTTTCTTAATTGTGGGTGGAGATAAGAGAGAGAACCTAGAATTCAAAAATTTTTAAAAAACAAATGTTAAAAAAATGTTTTGAATGTAACTGGGAAGAAAATATTAAATAAATAAATAAATTGAAAACTTAAAAAAAAAAAAATGATGGGGAGGTAAGATAGAAAGAAATAAGAGCAGGGGCAGCTAGGTGGCGCAGTGGATAGAGCACCAGCCCTGAAGTCAGGAGGACTTGAGTTCAAATTTGACCTCAAACACTTAATATGTCCTAGCTGTATGACCCTGGGCAAGTCCCTTTAACCCCAATTGCCTCAGAAAAAATAAAAAAGAAAGAAAAAAAAAAAAAGAAATAAGAGCAGAGAGATGTGAAGAAGCTAAGACAGGCTGTGTATGTGTTGTGGATTGAGAAAAGAACTCAGGAGAATTTCATCAAATGTCATCAAATAATTCCTGGTTAAATTCCTATGGTGGTCAGATTTTTTTTTTTTTTT
>JAJPUD010014005.1:27002-42135 GCA_023553655.1 Myrmecobius fasciatus | reverse complement strand
ACTGGAAACTGAAGGGATGCCCATCAATTGGAGAGTGGCTGAATAAATTATGGTATATGAATGTTATGGAATATTATTGTTCTGTAAGAAACGACCAGCAGGACGATTTCAGAGAGGCCTGGAGAGACTTGCATGAACTGATGCTGAGTGAAACGAGCAGAACCAGGAGATCATCATGCACAGCAACAACAGTATTACATGATGATCAATTCTGATGGACATGGCTCTCTGCAATAAAGAATTGTCTCAAACCAGTTCCAATTGTTCACTGAAGAAAACCATATACACCCAGAAAGAGGGACATGAAATATGGACCACAACGTAACATTTTCATGATCTCTATTGACATTTGCTTGCATTGTGTTGCCTTTCTCTGATTCTTTTTTTTTTTCTTGTAGATAGGATTTTTCTTGCATAACTTCTCAAGCATTTGAACATTATTAACATGTAGTAGACTTCCTGCCATCTGGGGGAGGGGAGGGGACTGGGGGTAAAATTTGTATTGGAGAGCTTTGTAAAGATCAAGGTTGGGGAACTACCCATACATATGTTATACAAATAAAAAGCTTAAAAAAAATAAAATAAAATAAAATAAAAAAATAAAAAAAGAACATTTTAATTGTAATGCAAAAAATGCAATGGAAACTATAAAGGAGAAAACTACCTCAATCCTGTGAGATTTGTTGTCATTTGAATTTTTTTTAAATCGTCTAACCATAAAATACAAATAAAATCAAAGTTTGTAAAATGAAAATAGAAAATGACAAGTTTCTGACTGCCTGAAATTTTATTATTTTGCTTTTATTACACATAAAAGAGAGCTTTCAACATAAAAGAGGCCAAGAAAACTATGAAACATAAACATTTAAACATTTATGAAGTAGAATAGAAATCGCCTTATCTAACTTTCAATAGGATTTAACAAAGCTCTTTTTATATTGCCAGTTTAAATTATTTTTGGAATAACTTCATAAACCAACAGGAACGACAGCACATCTTAGTAGAGAAAATGTTAGGCTTAGAAACAAGTAAGGGATGAACTCAAATTCTATAGACATTTCTCTCAGTATAACATTTATCAAAGATGTATGGGTTGTTCAGGAAGAGTATGAGGGCTTACTGAACTCTTTTCAGGGCTGCTTACTCACTTTTTGTGTCCACCCAGTTCACCAAACTCTCACTTCTGACTGCATGAAATTGTAGCATAACAATGGCCACATTCTGGTTAATTGTCTCAACAGACCTGCTCAAATGAGTTGAGAGTAACGAATAGGCTACTCTCACAATCACAGGTGAGTGATGGAGATGTCTACTCCAAGAATGTAAAGATGATTTATTTCAATGGCCATAAAGACATCAGAACCAGACACCAAGGAGCATTTAGAGCTTGGTCAGATATATAAGAATCACCCAATGCATCCCAAACAATCATTAGCTGTTTTGAATTTTGCCCTGCCACAGGACTTCAATGGATCAGGGAGAAAGAGTGAGGCTGATGACTTTGTGCAACTCTATTTCATTTAAATCCAATTCATGCACAAGTTAACTTATCATTAGTGTCATTGATCCACTTTGAAAATGAAGGATAAATTACAATATTTCTAGATTGAATCTTTACTGGTGGAGGGAGGTGCCACACCAAGAGTACCCACAAAATTTAAAATATCACAGACCCTTCCTAGATTTGTGACAGAAAAAATAAGAGCTCTATAGGCCTAGCAATGGAAAGAAATTGACTAGGATTAAAAGAAATTAAAATGGAAAAGCTGCCCTCAGAAATGGTATCAAGTTTTTTGAATATATTAGTGATTCCTTCTCCATATAAGTCCTACATCATCAAAGATTATTGTTGTTTGTCCTTCATTCTTAAAGAAGGCCATGACATCAGGGAAGTGATGCTATGACATGCAAGTAAATTGAATTTAAGTGAGGGAGGGTTGTGCAAGGTCACCTGCCTCATTTCTCCTCCAGAGTCATCTGGGTGCCAGGATCTTGTTATTTTTCTAGTAGGGCATACATTCTGACAGGTCCTAAAATAGAAAGATTTAGAGTAGGGGCCAGTTTAATATCAAAAGACAAGTCTAGCTAATCATAGCTAGAATTTATATAACACTTTAAGGTTTGCAAAGTGCTTTATATATTTTAGGTCATTTGATCCTCATAAAAATTCTGGAAGGTAGATGCTATCATTTTCCCCATGTTATATAGAGATTAGTTGACTTACAAAAGGCCACTAGCAAATGGCCATCTAATCCTTACAAAAATTCTTGGGAATAGGTGATATTATTTTCTCCATTTTACAAATCAAGAAACTGAGTCAAAGAAGGGTCTCTCATGTAGAAAATATCCTAATTTTTGTTTTTCTGATTACAAATCTTATGTTCTATGCTCCATCCAGTTATCTAAGCTCATCATCAGAAGGTATGATACTGATTAATGATTTTATTTTGGTCACTTATAAGAACCATAAGAACTATGATAAATGGTTTTGGAGGTTCAAGTATTTAAAGGTATAAATCTAAAAGAAAATTTAGAAATCATCTAGTGCCATCCTGAAATTTTATAGATGAGAAAACAAAGGCCTAGAAAGGTTAAATAAAGTACCCAGAGTCACATAGTGAGAGAATCAGAATTCTAAACAAAGCTCCCTGACTCCATATCAGAAGTATTAAAGCATCAATGATCATTGCTAACATATTCTGTCTTGACTTCCAATCTCAAGTTTTTCTTCATCTCCCCAATGTCATTGTCTTCATGGATCTGGGTCTATATCTATGTGCATTAAACTGTGCAAACTTGACCTACATTTAGCTTCATAATCCAATGTTCAACACTATAGATAGCACTTTCAAGAATGATTGTTTTCAGTCCATCAGCTCAGCTCCCTGAAATTCATCAACTATTATGCAAAGTCAGCTTGGAAGGTGGCTGATTGAAAAAATCCAAGTAAAACTAAATCTGCTTCCAAAGTGAAAATTCAGGATTTAGAAAGCATCAAGAACTCACCAATTCTTCAGTAAGAAAGGAACAATCATATAATTAGAGATGACATTGTTCCCATAATATCTAGAAGCATAATTCTAATCAATGTGTACTTTTATAGTGTTGGTTTTGGATAGACTATTTGACTTTGAATTAGAAAAGAAAAGTGAAGTTCAACTCCTCCAGCAGAGATTTACTTGTTATAGGGCCCAATTAATCATTCACAAGTTTAGCTTCCTTATCTATAAAATGGGAATAATAATAGTACCTCCCAGGACTGGGTATAGATAAGATAGCAGTGTCAAGTATTTTGCAAACCTCAAAACACTAGTTCTAAACTTTATTATTATTACTCCACAAATATCATCAAAAATTTGGGGCTTCTTGTGTCTTTTATACATTCTCAAAAATCTTTTGTTTTCTAAACATTGAAGAAAGCTTCCTTTAGTCAAATGAAAGGAAACAATTGCTCTCAGAATGAAATAATTAATGAGAAACACAGGATACATTATTGTGGCTAGTGGAGATAGAGTATAAACTCCTTGAGTTTATAAGGATCAGAAATATTTTAGTTTTGCATATAAAATATTTGATATAGTTTATAGATCATTGGTCAATATTTAATGATTAGAAAGATAAAGAATAAGAATAGGGACTGTCCTGTGATTTCATTGATACAGGAAACTCTCAGGTGAAAAGAAAGACACTCCCAAGTGTCTATCAACACATGTTCTCTAAGACAAGATTTGAGAGAATTGCACAGTGTCCTGAAATAGAGTTACCCATAGTTATAGACCCTGTGACTGTCAAATATGGAACTTAAACTTGGGCCTTCCTGGTTCTACTACTCCTACTAAATACTGAGAACTGATCCATTGCTTTAGGTGCCCATTTTGAAAATTGAGAGAATGAGAATGAATGTAATCTTTGGCCAAAACTTTCAGGCTTCCAAGTATCATACAAACTATTAAAAGTGCCTATACAATGTTTTACAGAGCAGGTAGTACAATGGATAGACTGCCAGGACTAGCGTCAGGAAGACCTAAGTTCAAATCAAGCCTCAGATACTTATAAGCCATGTGACTCTGGACAAATCACTTAATCCTGTTTGCCTCCATTTCCTCATCTGTAATATGAGCATGGGAAGGAAACTAAAAACCACTCCAGTGTTTTTAACAAGAAAATTCCAAATAGGGTTATAAAATGACTAAACAACAAAAATTTTAGTGTTTAAATCGCAGTTCATAGGTAACAGAAGTCATGGATATTAGACTGTAACCACTCTTCTACTCATTCTTAAAAATCAATATTCAAGTTAGTTTTTCTCCCTTAATAGTTATCATTCTAATGCACTCTCTGGATTCACAATGGAAGACAAAATAATCACATCACTATTCTCATCATTCTTTAGAAGTCAGCCTGCCTGCTTTTCTTAAATATTTATTGTGTCAGTTACAAACTTTTACCTGTCACTCTTCTCCTTAGGTGATGCTTGAGTACAAATATTCCCCGAGTTTGTAAAGTGTAATAAAATGAGTTTACAGAAAAGGACAACCACAGGATTGTCTCAACTGATTGTACTGTTTTTCCCCTGAAGGTTCAAAACATATCAATTATATTAATGAGGACCAATGACATGGGTGAAGAAATCATTACCTCTTGTTTATAGAAGAGCAAACAGACTCTGGTAAAAATGAAATAGGTTCTCCAAGATATAACAGTGATTCAACAAAAAATTCAATCTTGTTGATTTCATTTCATTACAACAAATGGTATAAAATAGAGACCTTTGGCACTAAATAGCAGATGACAGCTTACCTGATAAATACAAGAAAATATTATACAAAAAAAAACCTTTGAAACAATCCTTGAATGATCAGAGTACTTAAGAGAGGCAGCATGACATAGTGAATAAAATACTGGCCTGAACCTCAGAATAAACAGGGTCATAATCTCACCATAGACATTTGCTAGCTATGTGACACTGAGCAAGTTATTCAACTTATAAATCTACGTCCTGCCCAATAAAACGAGAACAATAATAGCACTTAACTCAAAAAAATAGTATAAAGACAGATGAGATTTATATTCAAAGTACTTTATAAGATCTTCAAGTGTTACATAAATGTCAGCTACTATTTTTAAAAATTTTATCTTTTTATTTTCAAAACATATGCATAGTTTTCAACTTTCACTTCTGCAAAACCTTGTGTTCCAATTTTTTCTCCCTTCTTTTACCCACTTCCTCCCCTAGACAGCAAGTAATCCAATATATCTTAAACATGTGCAATTCTTCTCTACATAGTTCCATAATTATCATGCTACACAAGAAAAATCCGATCAAAAAGAAAAAAATGACAAAATAAAAAGCTAGCAAACAACAAAAAAGTGAAAATACTATGTTGTGATCCATACTCAGTCCCCACAGTCCTCTCTCTGGGTGTAGATGGCTCTCTTCATCACAAGTCTATTGGAATTGGCCTGAATCCCCTCATTGCTGTAAGTAGTAACATCCATCAGAATGGATCATCACATAATCTTCGTTTCTGTGTACAATGTTCTCTTGGTTCTAATCACTTTATTTAGCATCAGTTCATGTAAGTCCCTTCATGACTCTCTGAAATCATCCTGCTGATCATTTCTTACAGAACAATAATATTCCATAGCATTAATATACCATAACTTATTCAGCCATTCTCCAGCTGATGGGCATCCATTCAGTTTCCAGTTCCTTGCCACTACAAAAAGGGCTTTTATAAACATTTTTGCAAATGTGGGTTATTTTCCCTTTATTATGATCTTTTGGGTATGCAGACCCAGTAAAGAATGTCAGCTATTTAGGTAGCACAATGGATAGAGCATTCAGGTCTAAAGTTAACTGTATGATCCTGCGCAACTCACATAACCCTCTGCCTCATTTTTCTCATCTGTAAACTGAACTAAAGAAGGAAAAGGCAACTACTCCAATATCTTTGCCAAGAAAACTCCAAATGGCATCACAAAAAAGTCAAGACTTGACCAAAACAATGAAACAACTATTGATAGGGTTTCATGTAATCCAAAGAGGGAGCCTGAGTTGAACAATGCACAAAGCAGGTTCAAATGCTGGTTTTGCTTCTCCCTGTATGGTGTTAGGTAATTCACAATGCCTCTCTTGGATTTAGCTTTTTTCATATGTAAAATGAAGAGGTTAGGATAGGTGGCTGTAAATTTATAAGTCTCTGACCTCCCAAACCCCAGCATACTCTAAAGTATTGTCATGGTGGTTTCATCCTACATTTGATTTTTCGATCTTTCTACATTTGTAAGCATAGAACCAATTCATAAGGGTTTTATTAAAGCTAACTGTATTGGAACCAAACCCTTATGGACAATAAAGTCCTTACATACTTTTTTCCAAAGGCAATTCTTGCTCTTTCCCAGAAGAAGTAACTTCTGCTGAAGGCGGCAATTTTACTCCATTACCTAAATTGCTTAGATAGCTGATCAGAGAAATATCTCACTCCTTCCCACAAAATATTACAACAGAGTTTAGGACATCAATTTGTCTAGGGTTTTGCTGGGTTGCATTTTAGAATTTTTGCTTATTTAGTGATTTTGTTTTTAATTGATGACAGATTTTTAAAGAGCCAATATCTGACATAAAAATGCTGAGTTCTTTAAAATAAGGAAATGAAACAATAAAGTGTAGAAAAATGTTGTCCTAAAGCTTATTTTAAAAAATCAGATGGGTCAAAATAATTGAAGGGGAAAGTAATAAATGTTAGAGAAGATATGGAAAATTAGGATGTTAATTCATGATTGGTAGAATTGTGAACTGATTCAACTATTTTGAAGAGTAATTTTGAATGATTCTCAAAGAGTTATCAATGCCTCTATTACTAATTTGATTAAAAGGAAAATAATCTATATGTTTATAGTAATTCCCTTTGTGGTGGCAAAGAATTAGAAATTGAGGGGTTGTTCTTCAGTTTGTGGAATTGCTGGACAAATTGTGGGATATAATTGTTATGGAATATTGTTGTACCATGAGAAATAATGGGCTCATTGATTTTAGAAGAAAACATGAAAAGAATTGGATTAAATAATGAGCAGAACTAAGAAATATTGGATACACTTATTAAACAGTTGTTTTAAAAATGACTTTGAGTCACTGATTAATATCTTAATTAACTATAAAGAATATATGAAGAAAGATGTTATCTGCATTCATTTATGTATAGAATAACTATATATAGAGATACAGATCTAGATCTAGATATAGACATTTGTTTCTAATGATAGTCATTTCTCAGGAGGGCAAAGAAAGAAAAGAGAAAGTGGGAAGAAAAATTACAAAATAACTGTTATTATGTTTTAAATAGCAAGTTGTACATAGTGGTGATGCACATTCAGATGCAGTCATCATTTTTATCATACTATGATATTAAAATACTTGTTTTATTCCAGAAATTAAAAAATAATTATTTTTTCTAAAAATCAATAATAATTCAGAGCCTTTTCATTTATTTTGTCATTATTTTTGTTTTCAAACATGTCTGCTTTACCTAATTCTTTCCTGATCAGATTAGCTAAACTTTTAGGTATAGATTCTAAAAGGGAAAATTAAAAAGCTTGAGAAAAAATAGAATTTCTCTCTTTGAATACTGCAGCTTAGACTGAGTGGATTTCTCCACTTTCCTTTTCAACATTCCAATTAGACTTTATAACTGTGATTTGGTGGAAGTTATTCATATCATTCTAAGGTATCTTACTGCAATTTCCAGCAGAAGGAAGGGATGGTGAGGGGTCATGAGTATATGATATTTAAGGATCAGTTGAAATTGTAAATATTTACCCTGGAGAATATAAAATGGATATGAAAGTTATATTCAAGCATTTAAAAGGATATCACAAGAAAGATAGATTAGACTTGTGTTGTTTGGTCCCTAGTACTAGCAGCAATATACCTGCACAAAGTAGTTAATTTATATCCAATACAAGCAAAAAATTCTAGACAATAAGAAATGTGCAGAAATGGAATGAGCTTTTTTTGAAGATAGTGAGTGCTTTTTGGTAAAGTTAGTGGAGAGTGTCTTCAAGCAAAGGCTACCTGAGAGAAGAGCATAGGTGAATTAGTGAGAAGAAATATAATTAAGGAAATTTAGTCATTTATGCAAGTATGTACCTCCTCTGACTCATAGGCACAAAAGCGATGATTTAAGTATACTATGAAATATGTACTCTGACTGAGAACCCAGGTATCTGTACATCTGTTCTTCACCCAATTATCTGATTATTGTTGCTACACAGATTCACAAGAATTAAGAAGGTACATAATAAGGTAGTATAAACTGGGAACTTCCTACTTTCTTATTGATCACTAGAGCATTGTAATTAAAAATATGTTAACCTTTCAGACATGCCTAAGAAGATATTTGTTAAGGTGATTATCATCAAAAAAACTGTATCATGCTTGCCTACATGAAGCTAACTAAACAAATCCTGGGTATGTAGCACATTCCCAGAACATACATCAATAGTCAAACATGAAGTCAGTTACTTCTGTTATTAAGGGACTAGCAATAGGCCAATCTTGAAATTATCAGATATATTGAATAAGGTATTATATTTTTATTAAAACTTTTTATTTGCAAAACATATATATGGGTGATTCTTCAGCATTAACCCTTACAAAGCTTTCTGTTACAAATTTTCCCTCCTACTCCCCACCCCTTCCCTAGATGGCAGGAAATCCACTACATGTGTATATGTATACATATTTCCACACTTTTCATTTTTGTGCAAGAAAAATCGTATCTACAAGATAGAAAAATCAGAGAAAGGAAACACAATGCAAGCAAACATCAATAGAGAGCATGAAAATGTTATGTTGTGGTGCACATTTCACATCCCTCTCTCTGGGTGTATATGGCTTTCTTCACTGAACAATTGGAACTGGTTTGAAACATTTCATTGTTGAAGAGAGCCATGTCCATCAGAATTGATCATCATATAGTATTGTTGTTGCTGTGTATAATGATCTCCTGGTTCTGCTCATTTCAGTCAGCATCAGTTCACGCAAGTCTCTCCAGGCCTCTCTGAAATCATCTTGCTGGTTGTTTCTAACAGAACAATAATATTATATAACATTCATATACCATAATTGCATTTGCATTGTATTTTTAATGGTATCATCCCAACATTTTTCCTTGCTTCACTTCTCTTCCTTCTCTTCACTTTTGGGGATTTGGGGCAGTATTATTCCCTTCCCTGGTTACAACTACTGCCCCTACACAGATAACATCTAACCCTGTAACTTCAGTCTTAATTTCATATTCTTTTCTAAGACCCAGTCTCACATGCCCATAGGATTGGTTTACTTGAATTTTTCCCTGACAACTCAAATTCAGTGTGTTCCAAATCATACTTATTGTTTTCCCCTCAGACTTCAAGGATTTCATCATTCCCCTAGTCTTTTGTATTTAAACTTACTGTTTTCTTAGATTTTTACCAAGTCCTATGGCTCTCTTCAACAATGAAATGTTTCAAACCAGCTCCAATTGTTCAGTGAAGAAAGCCATATACACCCAGAGAGAGGGATGTGAAATGTGCACCACAAGATAACATTTTCATGCTCTCTATTGATGTTTGCTTGCATTGTTTCCTTTCTCTAATTTTTTTTCTTGTAGATACGATTTTTCTTGCACAAAAATGAAAAGTGTGGAAATATGTATACATATACACATGTAGTGGATTTCCTGCCATCTAGGGGAGGGGTGGGGAGTAGGGAGGAAAAATTTGTAATAAAAAGCTTTGTAAGGGTTAATGTTGAAGAATTACCCATACATATGTTTTGCAAATAAAAAGTTTTAATATAAAAAAGAAACATTTCATTGTTGAAGAGAGCCATGTCCATCAGAATTGATCATCATATAGTATTGTTGTTGCCATTTATAATGATCGAATAAGGAATTATATTTCAGGAATAATTTGGATTTTTGGTTGTTAAAATTCCTTCCAACTCTGTAATTCTGTGTTTCTATTAGTTGGACAGAGAAAGAAGAAGGACTGTGAGAAGGCAGAGAATTGCAGATGAAAGAAATAGTAGGAGTAAACAAATGTCGAAAGAATATAATATTAGTGGGACAGTGAGAATGTTAGCCTAATTATAGTGAAGGGTCATACCAAATTATTTTACTTTTGTTCTAAGCAATGATTGACTTTCCATGCTTATTTAGATTTCTCCACCCCTGATTTGACTATGAGAAAAATAAAGAGATGGATGACATTTACAATTTCATTGATTTCCAGGCATCAGTTTATTTTAGGACCACATTATAGAAAATTTCAAAATCTTACATGAAAAGCTCTTTTTTTTATTTTAAGGGCAAAGGAGGAGAGAGGCATTAAAGAATTCTTGGCAGTAATAACAGGATTATTAGAATAAATAAGAGAAAATAAAGACTAGAAAAGATCAAAGAAAAAGATAAATGACTACTTAAAGATCATAGAAAGGTAAAGTGATAGAAACTGACAGAAGAATCTTAAATTGTATAGAATGAAACAAGCAAATAAATGAAGGAATTTGAATGACCTCCTTTCCTAGAACTAAATCAATCACAGGTCTGAAATGAGCAGGAAGACTTACAGAATGGGAAGAAAGTCAAATTAAGCACTGATTGTAGAACAGAGTTAATTCTGAGATGAATAGCTAATGAAGACAGGACAGACCGGTATAAGAGAAGCAAATCTGTCTTTGAACTTGGAAATCATCAGTGCCATTTCTATTCTACCATTTATAACCTATTTCACCTTATGCAAGTTATTTAATTCAACAAATACTTATTAAGTGTCTACTCATTGTAAAAGACTGTGTTAGGAAATATAGAGAAAAAAAAGAAAAATACACAGCTTTTCTGAGCTTCAGTTTTCCTCATTTATAAAATAGGGATCATTAATATCTGGAATAACACATGGGATTGTTGTCAGCATCAACTGAGAGGATAGCTATCAGGTTTTTTTGAGATACCATATAAACATCAGCTACAATTATTGTTTGTTAAATTTAATCAAGATAGGAAAAAAGATTATCCTATTTATACAAGTATAAGACACATAAACTATTACAATAACTCCCAATTGAAATTCAAAGAGATTTCAATATCTCTTCCTTATTAAAGAAATTCATGAAGTTTTGAAAATTTGGAAGGATCTGCATTAGTGAAATAATACACCTATATCTTCATTAATATAAAAATATATCCCATTAAACATTTGTATTATTCAAATGAACTATTTGAAGTTATTATGATATATAAAATGCAGCAATTAATATCAGCTAAATGACATTAATGAAAAATACATTGAAATTTTTTTAAAATAAAATTTTATCCATTGTTTAACAAAATGCAAAGGATAAAAATTTTTTTTTGGGGGGGGGCTTTTCTGACTTGCTTGTTATAAAGTAATGGAATATAGAAAACCAAATTTTTAAATGATTTAACATTTTACCTAAGGAAAAGTCTGTACTAACAAATGTCATTGTGATCATTTAAATATTTTAACAGAATAAATTGAATTGCCCTTTCTTTTTCTAAATCTGTATATATGAAAGACAGTAAAGGCAGGGACTCTTCTGAGCTCTCCCAAATTCTCCATCAAACAATTTAAAAACAATACCATAGAAAAAGTATGGTACAAGCATTAATCTAACAAAGTTTAAAGGGCTAATCACTCACCAAAACATTGATGAACCGGAAATTGTATTGTGAGTTAGTTATCCTCTGTAGATACTTAAACAACAGCCACCACAAAAAGATAGAAAATGATTTGATGACAGAATCTATTTGACAAAACTGATGTATTCATCATATGTGAAACCTAAAATGTTACAAATGTTGTTTTATATGTGTGTGGTGTGTGTGTGTGTGTGTGTATAAAATCTTGTTAATAAGGATTTAAAATGGTCAAAGAATGGAAATGTAGTCTAGCATAGGCCACATCAGCACATTTTGTTAAACAATGGATAACATCAATGTATTCTGAAAGAATCTACCAATCATTTTTTTAAAACAGATCCAAAATGAAAACTCCTAGGTATATTATATCCAAATTCCAAAATTTCTATGTCAAGGAGAAAATATTTCATGCAGTTAGAAGGAAAACATTGAATATCATGGAGCCACAGTCAAGATAACACAAAATTTAGCAGCTTCTACATTAAAAGAACAGAAAACTTGGTATATGATAGATAATCCAGGGAAGCAAGGAGCTAAGATTATCAAGAATCACCTAGGCAGTAAAATGTAATCCTTCAGAGGGAAAAATGGATATTTGATGAATAAATGACCTTAAAGCAATCAAAAGACTGGCACTGAATAGAAAATTTGACTTTCAAATACAAGACTTAAAAGAAGCAGAAAAATATAAATAGGAAAGAGAAATCACAAGGAATTCAACAAGGTTAAATTGTTTACATTCTTACATGAGAAAATGATACCTGTAACTCCTAAGCATTTTATCAATATTAGGGCAACTAGAATGACTAAACATAGAGGGGATAAGTGTAAATTAATTATTATGGGATGATATCCAAAAAATTAAAATTAAGGGATGAGAAAAAGGGCCATCTAAGAGAAGGGGAAATGTAGAGATACAATGTGGGATAAATTATCTCACTTAAAGAAGTGCAAAAGAGGTTTTACAATGGAAGGGAAATGGGAAGGTAGAGGGAAGTAAATTATCCTTAATCTCATCAGGATTGTCACAAAGAGCAAATATCATACATACTAAGTTAGGTATGAAAATCTATCTTCCTTTACACTTCAAAGTATCCTATTTATCCTATGGGAAGGAAAAGAAGTGGAGGGGCACACTAATAGAAGGGAATACAGATTAAGAAAGGCAGTGGTAAGAGAGAGGAAGAAAGGGGGGAGAGAGGGAAGGAAGAAGGGAGAAAGGGTGAAAGAAAAAGGGATGGAGGGAAGGAGAGGGAGAAGAAGAGGAAGAGGGAGAAGAAGAGGGAAAGGGAAAGGGGGAAGTGGGGGAGAAGGAGAGGGTAGAAGAGAAGTAAGATGGGTCTTTTCCTAACTGATAAATGATGAATATTTATAAACAGTTGTCAGATGAAAAAAAATCAAGTTATTTTTGTAGTCAAATTAAAAAAATACTCTAAATCACTATTGATCAGTGAACAGCAAATTCTAAAAGAAAAAAAAACATCTTTGGAGTGCTCATACCTATTGCATTGGCTTATGTGACAGAAAAGGAAAATAATAAATGTTACAGGGGATGTGGGCAATTAGGATAGTAAAGGATTATTGGCAGAGTTGTGAATTGTTCCAAACATACTGGACAACAATTTGGAACTAGCCAAAAAGGCAATCAAATTGTGCATAACACAACAATACCACTATTAGATCTGTATTCCAAAAAGATTTTTTTAAAGTAAAAGAACCTATATGTACAAAAATATTTATAGCAGTTCTTTTAGTTGTGGCAAAGAATTAGAAATTGAGGAGATATTCATCAATTGGAGAATGATTGAACAAGTGGTAGCATATGATTGTGGTAGAATAATATTGTGCTATAAGAAATGATGAGCAGGTGGTTTCAGCAAAATCTAGACTTATATGAACTGATACAAAGAAAAATGAACAGGACAAGAAGAAGACAATACGAATTAATAGTAACATTGTATAATGATCAAATGCATCTATTCTCAGCAAAATAATGATGTAAGGTATTCTGAAGGACTTATGATTTAAAATGCTATCCATTTCCACATTGAAGTATACATTTTTTGCTCTATTGTTCATTTTTTTGTTTGGGTTTTCTTTCACAACACACCAAATAAGAAATATATTTTGTATAACTGTACACATTAAAACTGTATCAAATTATCTGCCTCCTCAAAGCAGCGGTGGGAAAGTCAGAGAGAGAATTTGAAACTCAAAATTTAAATAAAAACAACAAATGTTCAGAACAGTTTTTATATTTAAATGAAAAATACATAATATCCATACTTGCATGCATATGTATGTATACATGAATACATACATTGGTAGATGCAGAAAATTTAATCCATATCTTAAAAAATTTGACCTAGGACATTATCTAAAATCTGTAATGCTTTTAACAATACTTTTTTTTCTTTACAATATTTTTCAATAGCTAAGTATCACTATATTTAACTATCATATCTTCATCTGTAATAACCAATTCTCTAGAAATCTTAACATTATGCAAATTATCTCAATTTTTAATGTGATAGAACCAACCAATCCTTGTAGTAAAAGTCTTTTCACTACTCAAATCATTTTCCATTTTCATTCAGTGCCTTAAATCAACTTGAATCTTTTGTCTAAAAAGCTGTTCGGCAAAGCAGAATGCTTTTTCAATTGTAATCTTCAATCTATATGGCTGAGAAACACTATTCCTATCATTGCAATGTCTTTATTTGCTGTAGTTGTTTGCCATTCACAAAAAACTGATATGGGTTTGCTTCTTTTCTTTATTTTGCCTATGCTTTATAATATTTCACACCAGAGATTCTGTTATTCCCACATTTTATACTATTTTGAGCATAAGTATCATCTAGTAGTAAGATATTGTACAATTCTACTACTCATATATATATGTATATATATTATATACCTATATATGCCATACTTTACCGAAACTCCTCTATTTCTATAGACAATCTATCACTGTAACCCACAAAATCATTGTCTGTCCTATTCTGTATCTAATCCTACTTTAAAAGAGTTGATTGTTGTTTGAATTTTATTATTATTTTCTCACCTAAGGAAAAGTGCTACATATTAGTTATATATGTTTCCAGTACTTTATCATAGAAACACAACAAAAATATTTTTTGAATGTAAGAAATACACTCGCATATATTTTCATAAGGATGTTCTAATATGTACTTTCCCTGGTTAGGGCAGATGAGCTTTCAATTTATTATCTAAAGGGAGAAATTAAAATTGATACAGCAGTGAGTCAAGGATCCTGGCCTGTCTTTTGGAGAATAGATAGATAGAAAGAGGGATGGATGGATGGATGAATAGAAGGAAGGAAGAAATGAAGGAAGGAAGGAAAGAAGGAAGGAAGGAAGGAATAAGGAAGGAAGGAAGGAAGGAAGGAAGGAAGGAAGGAAGGAAGGAAG
>JAJPUD010014005.1:8049-25987 GCA_023553655.1 Myrmecobius fasciatus | reverse complement strand
GAAAGAAAGAAAGAAAGAAAGAAAGAAAGAAAGAAAGAAAGAAAGAAAGAAAGAAAGAAAGAAAGAAAGAAAGAAAGAAGGAAAGAAAGAAAGAAAAAGAAAAAGCAAATCCTGTTTCAGGGACTGTACTCATAGACAGATATAAAAATCAACTGATGTAAAAACAGTAACAACAATAATAATTGGAGTGTAAAAACAGCAATTACCAGGAAAATATACTATCATGAGTAACACACTGGCTTAAAAACCAGAATTGCTTTAGTATCCAACATTAATTTGTTGAAACAAAGTAGATGCATCAAATTCAACCTCAAAATAACTACTCCTATTGCTTGAAACTATTCTGTACTTTCCAGCTTTTTAATTCTTAACCTAATGGACTTCTGGGGGTGGAGCGATAAATAAGCAAAATACTGAGGAGAAGGGAAGTGAGGGCAGGAAAAAGCATAACCTAGGATAAATAAGATGGCAGGAAATACAGAATCAGTTATTTTAACTGTGAATGTGAATGGAATCAACTCTCCTATAAAACGGAACTGGATAGTAGACTGGATTAAAAAACAGAATCCAATAATATGTTGTTTGCAAGAAATAACAGTTAAATCATAGAGATACATGCTGAGTGAAGTTAAAGGGTTGGAGAAGAATATATTATGCTTCAGGTGAAGAAAATAAAAAGCAGGGGTAGAATCCTGATCTCAGATCAAGTAAAAGCAAAGATAGATCTAATTAAAAACCCCCAAATACCAAACTTGAAATCCTAAAAATAAAAGGAGAGATAAATAAAATTGAAAGTAATAAAACCTTTTGAATTAATAAATAAAACTAAAAGTTGGTTTTATGAAAAAAATGAAACAAAATAGATAAACCTCTAGGTAATTTGATTAGAAAAAGGAAAGAGGAAAATAAAATTGTTAGTCTCAAAAATGAAAAGTGAGAACTTTCCACCAATGAAGAAGAAATTAGAGCAAAAATATAGGTTCCCCAGATTAACAGAAGAGGAAATAAATTACTTAAACAGCCCATTTTAGAAAAAGAAATAGAACATGCTATTAATCAACTCCCTGAGGAAAAAAATCCCCAGGACTAGATGGATTTACATGTGAATTCTACCAAACATTTAAAGAACAATTAATTCCAATACTATATAAAATATTTGAAAAAATAGGGAACGACGGACTCCTACCAAATTTCTTTTATGACACAGCCACGGTACTGATACCTAAACCAGGTATGATGAAAACAGAGAAAGAAAATTATAGACCAATTTCCCTAATGAATATTGAAGCAAAACTCTTAAAATATTAGCAAAGGGTTTACAGAAAATCATCCCTAGGATAATACACCATGACCAAGTAGGATTTATACCAGGAATGCAGGGATAGCCCAATATTAGCAAAACTATTAGCATAATTTACTATATCAATAACCAAATTAACAAAAAAAAATATGATTGTCTCAATAGATGCAGGAAAAGCATTTGACAAAATCCAACATCCATTCCTATTAAAAATACTAGAGGATATAGGAATAAATTAACTTTTCCTTAAAATAGTCAGTAGCATCTATTTAAAATAATCAGCTAACATAATATGTAATGAGAATAAACTGCAACCATTCCCAATAAGGTCAGGGATGAAACAAGGTTGCCCACTATCACCATTACTATTCAATATTGTATTAGAAATGCTAGCTTTGGCAATAAGAGAAGAAAAAGAGATTGAAGGAATTGGAATAGGTCATGAGGAAAACAAATAATCACTCTTTACAGATGATATGATGGTATACTTAGAGAATCCTAGAGAATCAACTAAAAAACTATTAGAAATAATCCATAACTTTAGCAAAGTTGCAGGATACAAAATAAATCCACATAAATCATCAGCATTTTTATACATCACTAACAAAATCCAACAGCAAGAGATACAAATAGAAATTCCATTTACAATAACTTTCAATAGTATAAAATATTCAGGAATCTAACTGCCAAGGGAAAGTCAGCAACTATATGAGCAAAACTACAAAACACTTTCCATACAAATAAAGTCAGATGTAAGCAATTGGAAAAATATCAACTGATCTTGGATAGGTCAAGCAAATATAATAAAGATGACAATGCTACTTAAACTAATCTATTTATTTAGTGCTATATCAATCAAACTTCCAAGAAATTATTTTACTGACTTAGAAAAAATAACAAAATTCATCTGGAAGAACAAAAGGTTAGGCATTTCAAGGGAATTAATGAAAAAAGAAATCAAATGAAGGTGGCCTACTTGTACCAGATCTAAAATATATTATAAAGCAGTAGTCATCAAAATCATTTGGTACTGGCTAAGAAACAGAGTAGGTGATTAGTGGAATAGGTTAGACTCACAGGACAAAATAGTCAATGACTATAGCAATCTGGTATTTGATAAACCCAGAGACCCCAGCTATTGGGATAAGAATTCACTATTTGACAAAAACTGCTGGAAAAAATAGAAACTAGTATAGCAGAAACTAGGCATCAACCCACACTTAGCATTGTATACCAAGATAAGGTGGAAATGGATTCATGATTTAGACATAAAGAATGATATTATAAACCAATTAGAAGGACACAGGATAGTTTACCTCTCAGATCTGTAGACAAGGAAGAAATTTGTGACCAAAGAAAAACTAGAGATCATTATTGATCATAAAATAGATAATTTTGTTTATATTAAGTTAAAAAGTTATTGTTCAAACAAAACTAATGCAAACAAGATTAGAAGGGAAGCAATAAACTGGGAAAACATCTTTAAATTCAAAGGTTCTGATAAAGGCCTCATTTCTAAAATATATAGAAAATTGTCTCATATTTATAAGAATTCAAGCCACTCTCCAATCAATAAATGGTCAAAGGCTATATTAAGTTAAAGTTTTTGTACAAACAAAATCAATGCAGACAAGATTAGGAGGGAAGCAATAAATTGGGAAATCATCTTTACATTTAAGGGTTCTGATAAAGGTCTCATCTCTAAAATATATAGAGAATTGTCTCATATTTATAAAAATTCAAGCCATTCTCCAATCAATAAATGGTCAAAAGATATGAACAGACAAATTTCAGAGGATGAAATTAAAACTATTTCTAGTCATATGAAAAGGTGCTCCAAATCACTATTGATCAGAGAAATGCAAATCAAGACAACCCTGAGATACCACTTCACACCTGTCAGATTGGCTAAAATGACAGGAAAAGTTAATGATGAATGTTGGAGGGGATGTGGGAGGGCTGGGACACTGATGCATTGTTGGTGGAGCTGTGAATGGATACAGCCATTCTGGAGAACAATTTGGAGCTATGCTCAAAAAGTCATCAAACTGTGCATACCCCTTGACCCAGCAGCATTTCTATTGGGTTTATATCTCAAAGAAATCATAAAGGAAGGAAAAGGCCCCACATGTGCAAGAATGTTTGTGGCAGCCCTTTTTGTAGTGGCTAGAAACTGGAAATTGAATAGATGCCCTTCAATTGGAGAATGGCTGAATAAATTATGGTATATGAATATTATGGAATATTATTGTTCTGTAAGAAATGACCAGCAAGATGATTTCAGAGAGGCCTGGAGAGACTTACATGAACTGATGCTGAGTGAAATGAGCAGAACCAGGAGATCATTATACATGGCAACAACAGTACTATATGACGATCAATTCTGATGGACATGGCTCTCTTCAACAATGAAATGTTTCAAACCACCTCCAATTGTTCACTGAAGAAAGCCATATACACCCAGAGAGAGGGATGTGAAAAGTGGACCACAACATAACATTCTCATACTCCTTGATTGATGTTTGCTTACATTGTGTTTCCTTTATCTGATATATCGTTTGTGTAGACAAGATTTTTCTTGCACAACAATGACAAGTTTGGAAATATGTATACATATATTCGATTTGCCAATATTTTAACATAATTAACATGTAGTGGGTATCCTGCCATCTAGGGGAGGGGTGGGGAGTTGGGGGAAAAATTTGTAACGGAAAGCTATGTAAGGGTTATTGTTGAAGAATTACCCACACATATGTTATGCAAATAAAATAAAAAAAATTTAAAAAAATTTTTAAAAAAATAAAAAAATAAATGGTCAAAGGATATGAACAAACAATTTTCAAATGATGAAATTAAAATTATTTCTATTCATATGAAAAGGTGCTCTAAATCACTATTAATCAGAGAAATGCAAATTAAGAGAACTCTGAGGTACCACTACACACCTGTCAGATTGACTAAAATGACAGGAAAAGATAATGATGAATGTTGGAGGGTATGTGGGAAAACTGGGACACTGATATATTGTTGGTGGAACCGTGAATGGATCCAGCCATTCTGGAGAGCAATTTGAAACTATGCCTAAAAGTTATCAAACTGTGCACACCTTTGACCCAGCAGTGTTTCTATTAGGCCTATATCCCAAAGAGATCTTAAAGGAGGGAAAGGGCCCCACGTGTGCAAGAATGTTTGTGCCAGCCCTTTTTTGTAGTGGCTAGAAACTGGAAACTGAATGGATATCCATCAGTTGGAGAAAGGCTGAATAAGTTATGGTATATGAATGTTATGGAATATTATTGTTCTGTAAGAAATGACTAGCAGGATGATTTCAGAGAGGTCTGGAGAGACTGATATGAACTGATGCTAAGTGAAATGAGCAGAACCAGGAGATCATTATACATAACAATAACACGACTATACATTGATCAGGTCTGATGGACATGGCTCTCTTCAATAATGAAATGTTTCAAATCAATTCCAATTGTTCAGTGAAGAAGGCCATATACACCCAGAGAGACACCTTTGGGAACTGAGTATGGACTAGAGCATAGCATTTTAATGCTTTCTCTTGATTTTTGCTTGCATTTTTCCTTCTTAGGTTTTTTTTTTCTATTTCTTTCTAGATCCAATTTTTCTTGTACTACAAGATAACTGTATAGATATGTACACCTATATTGGATTTGTCATATATTTTACATATTTACCATGTATTAGATTAGGGGCAGCTCATTTAAGGTTTCTCCAAAACTAGAAAAGCAGCAGTTTAGGTGCAGTGGATAGAGCACCAGCCCAGAAGTCAGGAGGACCTGAGTTCAAATCTGGTCTCAGACACTTCCTAGCTGTGTGACCCTGGGCAAGTCACTTAACCCCAATTGCCTCAGCATGTGTTAGACTACCTGCCATCTAGAGGAGTGGATGGGGGGAAGGAGGGAAAAAATTTGGAACTGAAAATTTTGCAAAGGTCAATGTTGAAAAATTACTCATATGTTCTGTAAATAAAAAAGTTTTAATAAAAAAGCTTAATCTAATAGCCTGCAGTCCAGGAATTTCAGTCTTTGTACTAGTTTTTCAGAGAAAATTTATTTTATTTTCAGCAATTTTTTCTTTGCCAGAAGGTCCCACAATCATGAAGGAATAACTTATCTTATAGGTATGGGAAGGATTGCTACGGTCTCTCTTTGGCAGAGTTGCCTGGTGCTGGCCCTCTCTGGTCTTCCACAGGTATTAAATTATCAGTAGGATGAGAAATGTTTTCCTGAAAAACTAAACCACTTCTCCTAGCTTGTTGTGTCTTGAGTGGACGTGGTTTGCCCTGGCACATGAAGCTACTCCCCTTTTGATAAATAAAAGGTACTTTCAGAGATGAGAGACCTTCTCATTTATATAGTAAAGGGTTCTCTTAGAAGATAGGAAAAAAAGATCCAAAGTGATCTTTTAATTGAAAACACAGTTATATGTTTAGCAGCTGCTCTGCTATTCCTGCAAATGAACTGATTGCCAGGATGAGAAGTATAAACATCTTAATTGATGGTTTTCATTCTTTTTACAAATGCTCAGAGACATATCCACACACTTGATATTACCAAAATTGTTCCTCTAGGTGAAGGTATTAAATCAAGAAGAAGCAAATGTCATTACACTCAACCATAATAATTCAAAATGAGTTAGTTGATATTTCAGAAGCAGTTTGTCTGAGATTTACATTAACAAAAGGAAAGAGTAAAAAACAGAGCTTGACTAGATGATAAATTACCCTTGGAATCATCCTGGTTTGATGAAATGCTTAATTCAACAGTCATCAAAAATTAAATGCTAAAAAATAGGACAAAAATTCTCATTTAGCTCTTGGAAAGAATCCTCAATCAGCCCAATCATTCCTCCATAGAACTCAGGATGTTGCTAACATCCAAGAATTGCAGAGTTAGAGACCTCAATGAGACCATCTATCACTAAAGCAATTAAAAATTATTCATTGTTTATGTGCCAAGTAAAGTGGATAAAAAGTGAAAATAAAAACAACAGTATTTGCCTTCTAATGGCGGAGACAAGATATAAATGAGAAAAACTAAGAGAAGATACAAGATAACCATAAAGGAGAATAAATTAGAGGAAAGTGGGAGATTGAGAAAGGCTTCTTGAAGAAGGTGGTATTGAAAGAAGTTATAAGTTCTAAGAAGCAGAAGTAAGGAAACAGTACATTTTAAAGAAGCAGTCAGTACAAAGACAGATTGGAGAGAGAATGCCATGTATGGGAAATAAATATTAGGTGGAACAGTATGTTTGGACTTTAGAGTACATGTAGGTGTTACACTGGATGGGACCTTGGGCCTGGAATCAACATTTTTCATCTTCTTGAGTTCAAATCTGGTCTCAGAGACTTATTAGATATGTGACCCTGGGCAAATCACTTAACTCAATTTGTTTCAGTTTCCTCATCTGTAAAATGAATGGAGAAAGAAGAATAAAACTACTTTAATAACTTTGCCAAGAAAAGCCACCAAATAACAAATGGTTGGACTTTGAAATACATGTAGGAGAGCAATTTATAAGATGACTGAAAATATAAGGTTATGAAGAGATTTTAAAATATAATTTTCCAAGAAGTCTCTATGAGACACTAGCAATAACAGGGAGCCATTGAATTTTAATGAGTGAGGGACGTGATGTAAGACCACTATTTTAGAAATAGTATTTTGGCAGTTTTTAAGGAGACAATTCATAGAGGAAAGATTTAAGGCAAGACAAGCAAGATTCTGAACCAGATTACATGGTTTTGAAAGTGAAGAGAAGAAAAACTATATGGAAAGGTGGGATGGATCTAGAAATGTCAAGTGCTGATAACTGATTAGATATGTGGGCTACATGAGAATGAAGAATTGAGGATAAAACCAGGTTTGTGTACCTAAGTAGCTGAGAAGACATCAGTGTCTTAAAATAATAGGGAAGTTCAGAAGAGGTATAGATTTTGGAAAAAAAGATAATGAGTTTTGGACATAACAAGTTTGGTATTTCTATGGGACATCCAATTCAAAATGTTCAATAGAATAAGCACTTATTGAAATGGGACTAGGCATTTCCTATGAGTATATTGGGCCAGTCATAGCAAAGTAAAGGAGAAAGGGATTCCTCAGGGAAGAATATTGTCTTAAAAAACTGCATAATGTATTTTAATTTATTTTGTCAAACATTCACCAATTTACATATTATTTTACTTTAAATTTATGATATAAAACAACCATTTCCATAACATAGTATAATAAAAATGTTGCACATGAAAATGAAAATCTATATACAACTTGCTATTGTTTTTAAGATATGTAAATATATATTTTTCTATTTTTCTTTCCCCACCTCCTCCAGCCCAAGAGATGGCTACTATTAGATATGCAAATGTGAGTGTATATATGCAAAATCATTCTATACATATTTCTATGTATCATTTCTTTCTCTAGATGCTGATAGCATTTCCCTTCATGTGTACTTTGTTTTTAATTTAGGTTTTGACAATAGTCAAAATGACTTATTTTTTCAACGTTGCTCTTGAAACAATATTGCTGTTACTCTAAAAGCATTCTCTTGGATCTGCTCATTTTACTCTTCATTATTTCATGCAAGTCTTTCCATGTTTTTCTTAGATCACTGAGTAATAATTTCTTATTAAACAATAGTATTACATCACAATCACACTATGTTTTAATCTGGTTTAGCCTCTGTGGAGTGCAAGTTTGACAACTCTGTTCTAGGCACTTCTCTAAAATTCTAAGTTGCAGAGAAAGTGCCAACCTGCATTGAAAAAGTACATTTCCTCTTTTGGAAGTTTTTTCTGCCAATAAAAACCTGGTTCCTAATGCCACCTTTTATTCCACACTGTACTGTGTAGATTCAAGGCAAATTGAGTTAGAAATAGGTGAGAAAAGCAGGAAAAAAGGAGGAGGGCAAGGGCAAAGTCTGGATTTGTTAGAATTAAAATAGACATCTCAGAGCCATTGTAGCATTTTAAACAAGGCTACTGAAAGTGACATTTTAACAAACTTGCTATCCTCAAGTTATTTAAATTTCTTCATAGCCCATACCCCCACTCTCCCACCCTCAAGAATATTAGATTCTGAAAGTTCTCATCTTTTGATTGTGTCAGGACAGTTCTTTTAACACCAGCAATCCCTGAGCTACTTCAGACTTCTATAAACAAAATAATTCTGATTTTTTTAATGGAGAAGTCATGTTTTGTTCCACTTGGTCATGTTTTGGGGTAGATATTTAAAGCTGCTGTTTTGTTTGCACTCATTCATCAGCTTTAAATGTGTCAGAAGATATTTACCATTTACTTCCCTAATATAATATCAAGAGATTTTTTAAGAGCGACAACAGGGATTTGACTTTGCCTTTAAGCCAATTCAGTGGCTTGAGGAGCATATTGACTTGAGGAAAAACTTGCTTCAGATTGTCAGAAGAGACTGCCAGAATTCAATACTTCCCCATGTGAAATGGGACAACTCTCCTTCAGTATGAGCCCCTCATCCTTGTAGTATATGGCTCAAGTAATCCCTGCTATGGAGAAGTACATGTCACCAAGAGCAATTGTACTTTGACCATTCTTCTGAAATGGGTTTAATTTTCATTCTTTTTGAAAAGTCACACACAATACAATAGCAATTTATTCAAGAGAGGAGAAAACTGCCTGAGAATCTTTTTTATCCTTCAGACCTCAAAAAGTCCCATCAGCCAACTGTCTTGGCAACCACTGCTCATCTAAAAGTCTGCAGTATCCAGTAGTATGAATGAAGCTTTCATTCTTCAATTAAAGGTATCTGGTTGTACTTTTGTAACATCCTTCTACCATCACGGGGCATGGACATTTAGCAACAAGAACTTCTTAATGTCTTTGTCGTTAGTGCATTACAAAACTACCCATGTTTGCTAGTCATGCAGATTGCAACATAACCACACAAGGATAGCACCAAACTTGTGTACGTGTAAGCCAATGCTAAGTGCTATGTTTCAAAGTTCTCATTTAAAATCATCATCATGAATTTTCAACTGCAGAAAGTGAATATGTTTAAGTGTAGATAAAATTATGTTTCTTGTCCTATATATTAGTGATACATAAAAAGAAACTGAATATGGAAAAATAAGGGAGAGTTCTCCATTGCTTGCACACCTGCACACACATACACAAACACATAGGGACTGCTGACTCAAAAGAATAATAAAAACAAGAGTAATTAAATTTAGAACCAGAGAAAGAAGAAACAATATAAAATAGGGCTTTTCAAAGAATTTAATTAAATAGAAAGAGGATAGATTCTTTAGCAGCAATACTGTAAAAAGTAAACAGATTAGAGAAAAAAATCTGAACTTCTGAGGGAATCTGTGTGAAGATGGTAGAGGTAAAGCTATTTCAGATTTCAGTAATCAGTGAGAATGAAGAGACAGCTTTCTATGGTGAATAGAGTTCTGGATGTAGTTTTGAATGCCTTCTCAAATATGTGCTAGGGATCCTGGGATTTCAAGAGATATGAAAATGGACAAGACCTTTGGAGTAAAGATACATTAATTATTCCTTTTTTGACAAGGAAACATGATATTGCATACAGGAGAGAATATATTTTGCAAAGTCAGTGATTACAGAGAAGCTGATGCTTCATCATCTTACTGATTTTCAGCTCACCATCTTAGAAGGTCCAGGCAATTCCCTTTGATGAGACTTGGACTTCTCTGGGTTATCTCACTCAGAGTAGAAAAGTGCCTTCATTCTGCTAACTTTCTATATAATTCTATTTTGTATAATGTTCAATTTTTGTTCACTATGAGTTTGGATAAATGGGTTTATTCATGCTATTTGTGACATTTCTTTGTGTCACTACTATTTGGTAAGAAAGAATTAAGCTTGTGAGCATAAATTTCCCTTTAAGGAACACCAAGGTAACAAAGTAGCTTGAACCTAAAACATCCATCCATCCATATACTAGCGCCATACCTGTACACATGCCTCTGTAAGAGTCTACACCAAACCCTTTGATTAGGAATACTGGTAGATTGAGCAGATAAATGTAATTCTACTTTAGTCTTCTTTGTCATATGAGAGCAGAGTAATCAATCTCATGGTCCTTTCTCCTGCTCTTGTCCAGGTTGAAATTTAAAAGTCCTTTATAGGGGCAGGAAAGATTCTAGTGATATCTAACAATCTTCTCATATGTACCTACACATAACTTACATAAGATAACAAATAAAAAGCTAAGTCAAGCAGCATTTTTAAGTACTTAATATGTCTTAGAAACTGTAATAAGCATTGGGGGGTACAAAAAAATGCAAAAATAATAACAAAAACTCCAGTTCTCAAGAACTTTATTTTCTAGTGAAACAACAAAAAACTAAGTACAAACTAGATAAGTATAGGATAAGTTGAAATTATCTTAGAAGGAAGACAACACCATGAAGGGAAACTGGGAAAGGCTACTTGCAAAAGGTATTTAGTCTAGGAGGCAAAGATGAGGAGGGGGAAATGAAGGAAAGTCATTGAAAAACGTATGGAGTCAAGTGATGGAGTCTATTGTATAAGGAGCAACAAGGATGCTAGTATTCACTGGATCTCAGAGTACCATAGAGAGAAGTAAGTATAATAAAGGTAGGGAGAGTCAATCCAAATAAAAAATTTTGTATGTGATCTTGTAAATAAGACAGATATTAGAATTTACTAAAGAGTGTGAATGACAAGGTGAGAGCTGTACTTTATAATTTGATAGCTGAATGAGAATGGACTGGAATGAGAGAGACTTTGAAGCAGGGGCACAAACCAGAAAGTTATTGCAATAGTCCAAAAGTTATATAGTATGAACTTGTACCATGGTATGTCAGTAAAAGAGTAAAGGAAAAAGGGGTATATACAAGAATGATCACCAAGTTAGAATTAACAGGACTTGACAAGTGATTGGATTTGGAGCCAAAGTTTGAAATAAAATAAGGAGTCTGGGATAACACTGAGGTTACAATGCTGGGTGGAAAAGGATGGGTGGTAATAGTAGAGTTAAGAGAAAGGAAACATTTATGGAAGGGGGGAGGATAATAGAGTTCAATTTTGAAAGTGTTGATTTTGGAATGTCTATAGGACATTCAAATTAAGATGTCTAGTAGGTAGCTGGAAATATGAAACAAGTCAGTAGAAAGATTAGGACTAGATAAATGAATCTGAGAATTTAATACATGGGAGTTATTGAATCACTAAAGAAATAAAAGGACAAAGACAGAAGAGAAAAGGACCTGGGATTGATTTGTGGAGGGCAATTAATCTGTAGTTCGCTGGAGTGGTTTAAATAAAGATCTAGCAAAGGAGATTTAAAAAGTGGTCAGACAAATGGAGGAGGAGAAGAGAAAACAATGTTATGAAAACAACAGAATATCAAGGAGATGAAGATGAGCAACATTGGTAAAGGTTGCAGAGTATTCAAGAAGGATAAGAAAAAGGTCATTAGATTGGATAATTAATAGATCTTTGGTTATGCAAATCATTGACAAGAGAAATGCATATCAAAAAGCCTCATCCTACATACTGACAAAAATTATAAAAGATGGAAATATTGGAGGAGTTGTTGGAAAAAAAAACACCCTGGTGCATTGTCAATGAAGTTGTAAATCACTACAACCATTTTGGGGGTACACAGTATATAGTGGATAGAGTGTTAGATCTGGAGTAAGGAGAATTGAGTTCAAATCTGGTCCCAAATGGTTCCTAGCTATGTGACCTTGCACAAGTCATTTTATCTTGTTTGACTCAGTTTCCCATTTGTAAAATGATCTGGAAAAGGAGGCAGCAAATGACACCAGTATCTTTGCCAAGGAAACCCCCAATGGAGTTATAAAGAGTGAGGCAACAGTAATCAACAAAACCAACAACTATTTTGGAAAGCAATTTAAAATTATAAAAATAAAGTGACTAAATTGTCCCTATTCTTTGACCCAGAATTTCATTATTACATTAGGTACCAATAAGGCCAATGAAAAAAAAAGTTTATATATATGCAAAGATATTTGTAACATCACTTTTTGTGAAGGTAAAGAATTGGAAACAAAATGAAGGTTCATCAACTGTGGAATAACTAAACTAACTGTGGTATATGAATATGACAGAATATTACTGTGTGTGTGTAATAAATGATGGATATATAAAGGAGCATGGAAGTATTTATATGAAGTAATGTAAAATTATTTAAGCAGAGCCAAGAAAACAATATCAAAATTGCTAGAAGCATACAAATAGAATTATGCACAAAATCAAAAGTAAATGTTGCAAAATCATATAAAACAAAGTTGATTTGAAAAATCCCCACTAACAAAGGCAGGAGGCCTAGAAGTACTGTATACTACGTTCTGGGTCATTGTCAGTCATCCTGAATCTTGTCCCATCATTGAACTTCTTTGAGAGTGAAGCTGATGACTGGGCAGCTATATCGCATTTAAATGCAGTTCACAAGCAAATCAAGGCATCCCCTCATGATGTCACTGGTTCTCTTTAAGAATGAAGGATGAATAACAATTTAAAAAATAATTATCCAGACAAAGGGGGGCCAATTTTTTTCACTATGATTATATGCCTGAAAGAATTTAGTACATCCATTTCCTTCTTTCCATGTGTCCTCCTCCTTTTTTTATACAATCTACTATGCAGAAAGAAGAAAATACAGGCTTCAAATGCAACTTCAAATTTTAAATGGTATGAAACTATGCATTTGGTTAATTTTAATTCTAAATTCAATATCAAAATGCCACTGGCAATAAAAACCTCTCCTATAGAATAGGGAAATTTTATTTAAAGATTTGTCATAATTAGTCAGCAATGATATTTCTAGATCAATTATACCAGGCATAAAGTGTGTATAGGTCTCAGTATTAGCAACTTAGAGATTAACCCAACTATAACCAAAGTTTATATTATATCAATAAAATAAATGTTTATTAACCAAAGTTTATATTATGTCAATAAAATTCCCCAATTAATGGACATCCATTCAGTTTCCAGTTTCTAGCCACTGCAAAAAGGGCTGCCACAAGCACCCAGAGAGAGGGATATAAATGTGGACTACAACATAACATTTTCATGCTATCTATTGATGTTTGCTTAAATTATGTTTTTTTCCCCTCAGGTTTTTTTTTTCTCTGTAAAGCAAGATAACTGTAAATATATATATACACATATTCAATCTGTCAATTATTTTAACAAAATTAGCATGTATTAGACTTCCTGCCATCTAGGGAAGGGGTTGGGAGGTAGGAGGGAAAAATTTGTAACAGAAATCTTTGCAAAGGTCAATGTTGAAAAATTACCTATGCATATGTTTTGCAAATAAAAAAACTTTAATAAAAATAAATAAAAAGAACTACCTCATGATAAAGAACTATGTAAGTTCATGCAGCATAAGGTAAGTATAACTAGGAAGGAAATGTATGCAATATATACCAAGTATATACAACAATATGAAAGGAAAGAACAAAAAAAGGAAGAAAGGAAGGAAGGGAGGAAAGAAGGAAGGGAGGAAGGAAGGAAGGGAGAAAAGAAGGAAGGGAGGGACAAAAGGAGGAAGGAAGGGAGGGAGGAAGAGAGGAAGGAAGGGAGGAAGGGAGGGAGGGAGGAAATGCCATATACTTATTATGATCAAGCTTAGTCTCAGAAATGAGTTGGAAAAAAAAACACTTCACCTCTTCTTTGCAAGGGGAATGAATTATGGTATAGAACTTTGCATGTATTGTCCAACTAGTTTAACTGAACTGATTTATTTTTGTATAGTTTAGTCCTTTGTGGGATAAGATACTCTGAATTCTATATGTTCAGACAATTTCACTCCTGACCTCCAAGGAGGTCATACATGGTTAACTATATCAGATAATTCAAACTAGATGTTCTGTACATATTTCAAATTTAATATGTATAAAGCAGAAATTATTATCTTTCCCCCAGAACCAATCCCTCTTTTAAATTTTCTGAATACTAGTTAGGAACACTGATATACATCCTTTCTGAAACACTGGTTCATAACTTTGTGTTATCCTTGACTCCTCACTCTTACTCATCCTACAATGTCAAAATTTTTTATTTCTATTTCCACAGAATTTTCCTTTGCTTCCACAATCACCACCTCCATCAGACACTAATCATCTATCACCTGACTATTTCAACAGCTTCCTAATTGGTCTCCTGGCCTCAAGTCACTCTCCCCACTCCATTTCATTTTCCATACAACAGCTAAAGTCAGTTCTGACTGTTATTCTCCTTCCTGCCTCTTCCATAAACTCCAAAGGACCCTTCTGTTTTAGGATGCAACATAATCTCTGGTTTTCATTTCATCCCAGCCCCTTCCTATATTTTTGCTTTTCTTACACATTACTCTCCTACAAGCACTTTAAGATACAGTTTTGTAAATTTCTTTAATTTCCTTTTTTTCTTCCCTTCCCCTCACCCCAGAGATGGCTATCATTAGACACTAATATATGTGTATGTGTGCATACATACAAATAATAAAGTATATGTGCATATGTATATATACTTAATTACATATTTTTAAAAATTAGCAAGTTTTACATAATATATTTGTAGTTTTACGTGCAATCATCTTTTTATTATATTGTTATTAAAAGCTTGTTTTATATCATAAATTAAAAATAAAATAAAATTTTTATAAAGGTACATATAGCCTTACCAACATTCTTACCATTTCTTACAAATAGTATACCATACCTGTTTCTACTTTTTCACTAGATGTTCCTGATATCTAAGATACACACCCCTCTTTACCTCAACCCCTTAAAATCCTTGATTTTTCCTCAGCTCAAATACCACCCTCAGATTTTATCTTATTCAATTGCCAGTGCTTTCACCTCTAAAGGAACTACTCTGCAATCATTTAGTATAGATTTATATATATATATATGTATATATATATGTATATATATATATATATATCTTATCCACTTGTCTTTCACCTCCCTCTAAGAAATTTTAAAGGCATATAATTCAATTCAACAAGCAATTATTAAGCGTATTGTATGTCAGATCAAGGAGCTTATAATTAATTATTTACAAATAATTGTAATATAATCAATCAATAAACATTTATTAAGGAAACTAGAATAGGCTAAGTGCAAAGCAGAGATTTCAATAAAGTGCTATTAGTTATCACAGAGATAATTATTACACAGATTCAGATAAGCTATATATGTGTCTATAGATAGAGATATGCATACTGATATGTGTGTATATATTATATATATATATGTATATATTTCCTTATTACTACCATTACTCCAAGAACACTTGCAGAAAACATCAACTTCCAGATACTATATTTTCTTTCCTTTCTCATCTCCTTCCCTTTCCCTTCTTTTTCTTTCCTTCCCTTCCCCATTCTTCACACAAAGGAAGGTATCTGCTCTGATAGCTCATTCTGGTCTTATCACTTTTAACAATAGTCCAGACATTCCTGAGAGATTTGAAGAAAATGAAAAAGGGAAATCAAAATTGGGATTTGATAAGAAAGAGGTCCTGCAAGAGTTTCCAATTGCTATTTTGGCATCAGGGAAGACAGGCAGGGAGGAAGAGGGAGGAGGTGAACCGAAAATGCTACAAATTGTAAACAAGGAACTCGATCCTCATGATTGACAGATTCTACCAGCATGGCCCAAGGGAGCCAATTAGCGCTTGTTTCTATGGTGGGTTTGGCCAAGGAAACCTCTGCACTGACACCCACTTGCTCCACCTCCCCCAGAGGTGGGGAGGAAGGCTCCTCTAATCAGGTTTCCAAAATGTCACTCTGCAAACTTGAAAGGAAGACCTTGCCTGTCAAAACCCAGCATGTGTGACCAGTGCCCAGAGGCCCAAAAAAAGCCTCTTCTATGGAAGACCGAAGGATGGCTGCGTAAAATCGATCTGCTTTAAAGCATCACCTCACAAGAATGGAGACATTTTCCAAAATAGTGATCTCTCCTTGTTTCCCTCGCTCCTCTCCTTTGCTCTTCAATGTGGGAGATTTGTACTGCACAGCAGAGCACCCCGTTTTCAACAGTAGCTCCTCCTTGTGCAATTTCTAATCTGCTGTTTTCAGCTCTGATCAGAACAAACAAATCAATAAATAAGTGGATTTCTTAAGTGAACCAAAATTGGAATTACTGAGAAAAACTAGTTGGAGGGGATGCACAGTCTCTCAATAAATAAAAGCTTAGATCCTTTTCTCTACCTGTAATGAGAAAACAAGAAATGGCAGCTTTTCAGAGGGATTGAAACACAGTTTGGCAGCTTAACCAAATTCATATCTGCACTCTTCCAAGGTTTTGACTGCCTTGAGGCACTCACTTAGAAATCATAGACAAATATGTTTCAGGAAGCCTGCTAGCCAAGAATAAAGTTCAGGATAAAGAGTCAGAGAGATTTGGGCTCTTTATACTTCATCAGATACTATCTTTTTAACACTGCCCAATTCTCTTAATCTGATTTACCTTCTATTGGTGCATCTGTAAAATAGGAATAATAGCATCTACATCATACAGTTATTATGAGAATCAGACTATGTGTATAGATGTGCACACAGATCACATTGCAAACCTTTAAAGCCATGTATAATTGTTTATTATTATTATTTTTTTTTTTGCTGAGACAATTGGGGTTAAGTGACTTGCCTAGGGTCACACAGCTAGGAAGAGTTAAGTGTCTAAGACTGGATTTGAACTCAGATCCTCCTGACTTCAGGGCTGGTGCTCTATCCACTGTGTCAGCTAGCTGTCCCTGTTCATAATTATTTATAAATATTTAAAGGATTTCCTCCAACTATTTTAATAGTATGAGGTCTGTTCTTTTAACAGCCTTCCCTAATGTACCACCACTTAATTTCTACTATCATATGCATACATGTCTGTATGTCAACATTTACATATTATATATTTATACATTGTAAGTACATGTCTTATATATGTGCATCTAGATAGGTTGTGTATGGATGTACACTGACATCCAGTTGACATTTATGCATATGATTGGGAGAGAATAAGTAGTGATATGTTAGGGTAGGTTAATAAAAGAAGTAACTTCACACTATATATCAATATATCAATATATATATGTATGTATACAGTTTGAAATACATACATATATATATATATGTATATACCACTCACTCTTTCCCTCTCTCCCTCCCTCCCTCTCTATCTCTCAAACACACACACACATATTTTACATGTGTCTATATAGAAATGCCATACCAAGTGCAGGGAACTGTCCTAAAGGTTATAAACAAGCCACACATGTCTTCAGTCTAAGCATTCAATCAAACATCATTTATTAAGTGCTTACTAAGTGCCAGACGCACAAAAAATTTAAAGACAAAAGCCAATAAAGTCTAATTGGAGAGATAGGAGATCCTCTGCTCTTTTTATTTTGATGGATCTATCATTTCCTGAGGGCATATGTTTCCTCTGCCAGTAGAAATCCTGGCTCTTCCATATTTTGTCATCTTGTTGTTAGGAACCCTCCTGCTTAGCTGTCCTTATGAGTGGCATAATTATTAACTGATGTTTTATTACAATTTACTTTTTGGGAAAGAAGGATGTAAATAATATACCACCCTCTGTCAGATTCAGCCTGTATTAGGAAGAGTATCT